>LBNU01029444.1:58416-121305 GCA_014162995.1 Artemisia annua
TTTTTTTTTTTTTTAGAATATTTCTATAGATACATGTATGTGCGTAAATACTAAACAGGCTAAGAGGAAAAAAAATAAAGAGTAAATTGCATTTTTGGTCCTTGTGGTTTGGCCAAATTGCAGGTTTGGTCCTCGTCCTTTCGAAAATGCAACGCTAGTCCTCATTTTGAAGTTTTGTTGCATGTTTGGTCAGAGACCAAAGTTAAATGACTAAAGTACCCTTGTCTTCTTCTTTTTCTTAAATAAGTATTTCTTTTCTTTTCTTTCAATTTCTAATTTAAATAAATATTTCTTTTAAATTCTAATACTACAAAACCAATCACACCCACACAATATACTCATTAACATCATCACTATCCACCCTCCACATTTTTTTCCTCTCATTACCACCACATCATACTCCCGTCACCACTGCCTCCACGGCCAACCACCTTCGCTGTCGTCATACCCCCGACACCACACCATCCCACATACCCTATTAGTTTCTATTCATTTCTTTTCACCTCTTCTCAGCCACCTCTTTTCCATTTAACTAACACTTTACTTTCTTTGTTAAATCTTAAAACCGAAGCACAAGCCCGTCTCTTTTTCCTCTAAATCAAATCCAAACACACCCTTTTCTTTTCGAGTTGATTTCGAAAGATTTGTGAATGGAATTGGTGTCTTGTTATGTGATTTGAACCACGTTTGTTATGTGATGGTTTTGAAATGGGTTTATTTGTTCATGTTAAGGATTCAAAAGATCGATGACGGGTTTGTGTGGATCTTTAAAAATCTTTGAATATTACGAGTACCAAACCTTGGATCTTTATTTGTTTATTTTTGTTTTTGTGTAAGATGTTCGACTGAAAATGGGAGTTTTGATTGTGGTTTGTTGTAGGCTGATGGGACTTGTGATGATGATTTGGTAGAAAATGGGAGGTTTGATTGTCGTTTGTTTTTTTGTGTAAGATCTTTGACAGAAAATGGGGGTTTTGATTGTGGTTTGTTTTAGATTTAGTTGTTGTTTTTGGATGTTGTCCTAGACTTGTTGTTGAGTTGTTAGCTTTTTTTTTTTCTTTTTTTTTTTATTCTTGGTTGATGATGCTTAAGCTGAGACCACTTATGATCTAAAAGTCATGCGCCACTTTCTTTGGTTTAATTAAAGATGGTGTGGTGTGCGTGGAAAAAAAACGAGTGGTGGGATGATAGTGGTGGTGGTGGTGGTGGTGAATGATAGATCTTGAAGATAAAAATAGTTTTTATGTGTTTGTTTTTATAAATATATGGCAATCTTTATATTTGTTGATATTAAAGGAAAAAAACTGAAAAGAAAATAGAAAAAGAAGAAGACAAGGGTCTTTTGGTAATTTAACTTTGGTCAGGGACCAAACATGCAGCCAAAAGTTAAAAATGAGGACCACCGTTGCACTTTTGAAAGGATAGGGACCAAACCTGCAATTTGGCCAAACCACAAGGACCAAAAATGCAATTTACTCAAAAATAAAAGAGATACAACTGTCAGATATACATAGAAATTCATTAATTACTTGAATCATGTACATAAAACTTTTTTTTTGAAAGGCATCAATATATTAAAACCACAACAAAACGATACATACAAACGGCATTCAACCTTTTCAAACAAGACGATTAAAAAGAAGAACCCGAAACAAGAGAAACATTAGAACAAATAGAAAAAGAAGAAGACAAGGGTCTTTTGGTAATTTAACTTTGGTCAGGGACCAAACATGCAGCCAAAAGTTAAAAATGAGGACCACCGTTGCACTTTTGAAAGGATAGGGACCAAACCTGCAATTTGGCCAAACCACAAGGACAAAAAATGCAATTTACTCAAAAATAAAAGAGATGCAACTGTCAGATATACATAGAAATTCATTAATTACTTGAATCATGTACATAAAACTTTTTTTTTGAAAGGCAGCAATATATTAAAACCACAACAAAACGATACATACAAACGGCATTCAATCTTTTCAAACAAGACGATTAAAAAGAAGAACCCGAAACAAGAGAAACATTAGAACAAATGCGACATTACAAAAATGACCCAAACCAACCCACTAAGACCAAAATCAGAACAAAACAACAAATGCACCATGGGACCACAAAGTCACCAAAACCCAAAACAAAACATACCCAAATCCATGTGGAAGTGCCAAACGACAAAACACCACAAGATATGAAACGTATGTTTGGAATGTAAGGACAAGAACATTGTGAAAACTAAATTAAACTTCATAAAGGCTAATGGCATATACACACCATCTATTTGGCATTCAAACACCACTTAGACACATGACTCATACTCCGTATAAGTAGAGAATGTGACTGTCAGTATTTTTGTATTCATACTATCCTATGCTACCCTATGTTATACGAGTATATATTGTATATATATTTTTACTCTTTTCCTTCTACCATTAAAACCCTGTCTTTTTTCTAAATATATTAAACCCCGATTTATTTTCTTCTTTTAACCATCTTCATCTTGGAACTTATAGCTTCTCATCTTACTTTATTGAGCTTTCAACATGGTCAAACAAAAATACACACATATCACATTCATCTTTAGAAAAAACAACCAATCATAAATTGATGAAAGATCGGAAATCATCTTAATTCTGTCTAATCCACTAGATCTGGTGGCGATGGTGGTTAACGTGTGATGGTTGCGGCAGCGGCGGTTTAAGGTAGGATGGGTTTAGGTCGGAGGTGGTGGTGTTTTGGTCGTAGGTAACGGCGGTGATGGTTCATGTGGGATGGGTTTGGCCGGACGTGTTAGCAGCTGTGGTGGTTCAGTATGAAGGTGCTGAAATGTTGTGTGTTGGTGCTGGTATGGATTTTAGTGGGTTAGTAGTTGGTGGTGTGGTGGTATGAGTTGTGAAAGAGAAGACATGTGTGTGAAAGAGAAAGTATGTGTGTGAGGAGAAATTTTATAAGTGTTGAGTTGATCGAGCATGCTGTCAATTCCTTGTTTGTAGTTTCATTGAGCATGTAGTCCTAGTGGTGTTTATATGACACGACTCCTTCATAAAACGTTAAATCAAGAAATCTAAATTAAAAAGACATGATAGGTGTGTTAAATGTGGAATTTCTTAAAACCAAACCAACGCAGACACGTTCCATTTGGTCGGGGTATGGAGATTGAGTGATTAAAAACACCGTTATCATTATTCGAACTATAAAATATACACTAGTCCTTGATTAGCTGTGACATTTGGTAAGCATTAACATATGCGTGAGATTCTTAATAAGGTTGCAGCTGATGAGGCTGAAAATCTCCAAGAGTCGAGAAGGACATCTACTCAAAGGATAACGATGACTGTCGAGAAGACCTCCAGTTTTCATTAGAAGACACTAAATTTTCTCATGATATGTTGTTACCAAGCTTCCTAGTACAGTTTTCATGAAAAGCTATAACACGTTCTCGTGACCTTGGATTGAACACCTTCACTAGTGTAGCCATTGAACTATATAGTATTTGATGAACTCTTTTGGCAGAGTTCAGTTATAAAAAGAAATAGAAAAAATCAAAGCTTTCATAACTTTATCTTAAAATTGTAAAAATAACAATTGCATTTGCCTAAGTTGGAACTTGGCCTAATCTTGGTGTCCTTCACCCATTAATTGTCACATTGTACGGTGCCGTCTCTACGTTTGTGGAGGCCCAGTGCGAAATTACAAAAATGAGGCCCCAAAATAAAAGTTCACCAATTTTTCAAACATATACAATTTGACCGGTGCGAAATTACAAAAATGAGGTCCCAAACGAAAGTTCAACAGTCTTTTTAACGGATGCAACTAGAACTAATTATGTAAATAACACCATTCTCCTAGCATTTTTTAATGCAAATTCTTCGATCAAATCTTTGTAGTCAGTTGTCTTCAACATATCCTGCTCAATTGATATCATTGCTAGTCCGTTAAGCCTTTCCTGCGACATTGTAGAACGTAAGTAAGTTTTTATCAACTTCAATTTAGAAAAGCTTCTTTCAGCTGAAGCAACGGTGACGGGAATAGTTAATAAAATTCTATGGGCAATAGTTGTGTTAGGAAAACAATCCAAATGTTTAATCGATTCTAAAATACCAACAGGTCCCATTTTTTCTTTAGGCATCGAGTGAAACTTGCAATTTCAACTCAACATATAAGTCGGTTCCATCAATATCATATACTGTGGAAAACTAGAAGGGGGGTTGAATAGTTTACCCATTTTTAGTTTAATTATCTTTTGAAACTTTCCGTTTATTCAAAGATATGAACACAAAGACAATACACAATATGCAAGTATAAAGAAAGAAACGATCAAACCATGACACGATTGTTTATCGTGGTTCGGCTACAAGGAACTCTATTTTCCTTGCCCTACGTCCACGCCCCGAGTATCCAACTCGACAGTTTCTTTCACTAGTCAACAAGCTCCTTTATCCGGCGGAGAAAACCTTACACGTCGCTTACAAGTTTACCGACACTAAGCTAGATGTCGAGTTCTTTACCAAGGGTACAACCACTCCCGTTTGGTTCTTTTACAAGGGTACAACCACTCCCGTCACACTTTGTATTTTAAGGCCTAAAATACTAACCGATCACAACTTATAACACACAATCAAATGAAGTGTAAACTACACAAAGTCTACACGATGCTAAGCTAACAAGTCTTGCAACGTTGAGTTGAATACTTGTAACTTTATATGTACTTGTGAACTTCTTTGCTACAAAAGAATCTTCACAACAATGAGATGTTAAAGGGTTAGATGAAAGATATGAATGTATGTGCAAAATATGATGAGAAGTGATAAAGGACAAATGCTAGTAAATGGCTTGGTATTTATAGCAAAACAACCATCAAGCCTGGCGGATATGGCGGAACCCTGAGAAGGGTTCCGCCCGTGTACCACTAGGGTTCCGCCAGGTCTGACAGTATGTTTTGCCATAACTTGCCAAACCATCCAAAGTCACATCACATAAATACTTGGTCAAACACAAAACTTGTGTAAGAACCCTATGGAGAGTCAAACACACAATCCTTGAGTAAGAGGTCTTTGTTTAGTCAACCACACAATCTTTTCATAAATGTAAGATGACAAAACTTACCATAATTGGGATGTGACATTTCTAATTTAAGAAATATGAAAATGTTGTGTTTTATATGAAATGTAAATGTAGCAAAAGTCTAGTTATGCAAGACTTTAAACTAAAATCATGTTTTACTAAAAACTAAAGTTTACACTTTGTCATTAACAAAACTTAGCAAAGATCGTAAAATATAAATAACGTTTTTAAGCGATATTTGTATTAACATATACCTCATCGTGTTTTAGCGCAGCCTCAGGAGATAGGCGACAAGATCTTAAATCATGATCTTCTAATGACCGTAACTTGCAGACCAAAAGTTTTTTCATACTCTTGATATTGCTCAAACCTACTATTAAGTGAAATAATTGCTTGGTCAACAACACATAGGAAATAGTTTGTCTTAAAAGATTCATCAAGATGTTGCATAAACTGATAAACAATGAAACAATGATTCAATGAAAACACCAAACTTTTTTTTTCCTACTTCTGTGATGACTGATGAACGTGAACCGCCACCGGATATAAAGCAAAAGAAAGAGGCAAAGGGAGGGTAACTGACATGGGTGACGTTACAATCTCTTTGTAGATTTTTTGGTAAATAAATATGATAAAGATTTAACATTTGTTATATGAGATTTTTGGTATAAAAGACTACTAAACAGCCCATATTTCCAAGAATATAAAATAGGCCCTTTTGTTCTAAAATTAATTATCATTCTATTTATACAACTAAAAGTTTAAAATAAAAAATTTTATAAAAAAGTTTACATACACATATATTGATGTGTATATATATAGATTGCATATAAATTTGAGGCCCTTGAAATTTGGAGGCCCTGTGCGAAGGCACACCTCGCACATCCTTATATACGCCTCTGACATCGTAATCGTTTAACTGTAAGATAACAAATTACCATTATCTTCATTGGGATTTCAGCATATGTGTATATATATGATGATAGCTAATTTATTTAACTGCCTATTCTACCAAGTTTATTATGACTTGAGCTCAACATGAGTTTTTTCCGTGTAGTTGCTTTGACCTCACATCGGTCAATGAAAGGATATTTTGATACTATTTATATCATTGTGCATAAGGTATGCTCACTTGGGATTTGTGTATATATTTGAGCGCTACTATGAATGAGTTACATGAGTATGTCTCATTGCTCTTTCATATAGCTCTTAAAGAGAACATAAATTTCATCTTTTTTTTTACTAGAATATTTCTATAGATACATGTATGTGCGTAAATGCTAAATAGGCTAAGAGGGGGAAAAAAATACAGCTGTAAAAACTCTTAAATCTTGTACATAAAACTCTTAAAATTTTTAACTGTAAAAACAAATTAAATAGACATGATAGGTGTGCTAAATGTGGGATTTCTTAAAACCAAACCAGCACAAATACGTTTGATTCGAACTATAAAATATATACTAGTCCTCGAAGTATAACTAGTAAAGTTTTGAGTAAAATACATAAATGGTCCTTATGGTTTGTTAAAAATTTCACCTATCGTCCCTCAAACTTAAAAGTTGCATATATCGTCCCTATCGCCTCCAAAGAATAACACTTGTGGTCCTTTCCTTAACGAGTGTTAAGTACATTATCAAAAAACACCAAAAGCCACCCTAAAACATCGTAACAAAACAACTACAACCGAAAATATCACTTTAACCACTTACCATCAGGGGCAGAGCCACCTTGTAGGTAGCGGGGGGAAAGGCCCCCAATAAAGCTCCACGGGAACAACCAAATCAATAGGAAATCTGGGTAAATTAGTTGCAAAAATTGGTAGTGCCCTCAACATAGAAAGTAAAGTGCCCTCTTCAAAACGAAAAGATCGTTAATTTAATCTTGAAAGTCATTTTTCCGGTCATCGGTAGTTGGTGAGTTTTGGAAAGCACGGTTGAAAAGTTAGAAAGGGACTTGAGCTCAACATGAGTTTTTCCGTGTAGTTGTTTTGATCCCACATCGGTCGACGAAAGGAAATTTTGATACTAATTATATCATTGTGTATAAGATATGCTCACTTGGGATTTGTGTTATATGTTTAAGCGTTATTGTGAATGACTTGCGGAATATATTTCTTAAGTCTTTCAAAGCAGCGCTTAAAGAGAACATAAATTTCATCTTTTTGATATTAGCTCTTAAGAAGAGGAAGCGCCTCAAGCTAATTTCATGTAGATTTAAGAAGACATCTGAGATGGAGTTTTTCGCTCAGATTTGGAACATTCCTAGCTCACTTATTCGAGACTATTAAAGCTATATTTCTTTTAAGTAGTGGCTAGGTGTTTGTATATCATGTGATTGGTTTGTCAATCGCATGTTTTTTTTTTTTTTTTGGACAGCTTGTCAATAGGTGCGTTTTTTTTTTGGTTTGTCATTCGCATGTTAGCGTTTTGGTTTGAAACACAATAGGTGCGTTTTTGGTCATAGCCAATCTGGTGCTCAACCACATTTCATGTACTTCATTGTTTTGTGAGTAATATATTTTGCCAGGGTAAATTAACCCTTTACTAAAAAAAATGATCTTTTTTTTTTCTTACTAGAATATATCTCTAAACCCTTTTCGCTATTCGTTAATTACTAGAATCATGTAAAAGAGATGCAACTATCAGATATACATAGAAATTCATTAATTACTAGAATCATGTACATAAAAGTCTTAAATTTTACACTGTAAAAACTAAATTAAACTTCATAAAACGTCAAATCAAGAAATCTAAATTAAATAGACATGATAGGTGTGTTAAATGTGGGATTTCTTAGAGCCAAACCAGCACAAATACGTTTGATTTGGTGGGGGTATGGAGATTGAGTGATTAAAACACCCTTACCATTATTCGAACTAGAAAATATATACTAGTCCTCGACTAGTCGTTGTGACGTTTTGTAATCATTAACATATGCATGGAGTTCTTAATAAGGTTGTAACTGACGTGAGTTAAGGATGATCTCCAAGAGTCTAAATCGTCATTAAGGACACTTACTGAAAGGATAACGATGACTGTGGAGAAGACTTCCAGTTTCCATTAGAAAACACTCAGAATTTTTCTCATTATATGATGTTACCAAGCTTTCTATTGCGCTTCTGTATCACTTGGTGGTATTTAATTTTGCTGGCAAAACCATGTCCAGTAATCTTTCTTTTATATTTACATGATGACCACGAAGCGGATAATAACAAGATTTTAGAAAATTTAGTCACGTTAAAACATGATTTTACTATGAGTCAGCTTTAAAACATCTACCATAGAATGAAGACCTGGGCATGAATACACAAATGTCTCTTATGGTCAAGCTTTGCATAAGTCTAAATGTACATTAGACTCGTAAGTTATGCAAATCAGCAGTATAACAGGTTTATGATTATGAAATGGAAATAGTGAACGCAGTTGACGTGCATCTACGGAGGGAACCTCCAAGTAATGTATATATAGTGTATAATGCGTACATATACGATTATATTATGATTTAAACTTTAAACTCAAAGTCTTACAAATAAATTAAATTTAATAAAGAAGAAAGGTAGTCAAATGTACATATCTTATAAACCGCAAGCTGCACAAACAACACTATACACATAATTAGTTTTGATATCATAAACTCTAACGAAAACTAAAAAACTAGGGCCCTTAATCTTGAAAACTCAAAACTGCCCAAAAAACACTCTTATCAAATAGTCAAATTCTCTTGAATCCCAAGGAACGACCCAATAATTTGGCCGCCTACATCAGGGAAATTTACATGTCCTGGAAGAGATTTAACTTTTCCCCTTTGGTCCACTGCGACAGGATATTTCATAAGATGGCCCCTCATTTCCGTTACCTCATCAGATGCAAACTGTTTCCAATTAGCTTCAGATAATGCTCTCACGTGTCTTACACAATCGATTGATTCTGGCTGTGTAAAACGGTCATCAACAAGGCCAAGATGCTCGGCCCAAAGAGACATTCGGTATCCATATACCTAGAAAAGAAAGTGTAAATAACTAAATAGTAGTAACATACAAGTTCAAGATGACGAAAGTTCAAGATGATCTGAATTTACACTACTGATATATGCCTCGATTCTGTTTAATGACATTCCTCTACTAACTATTTAATGTATTTTATAGTTCTAAACTTCCAACATGAAAATAATCTATGAGTTGTACCTGCCCTCGTGGACTGGAGAGTTTGGTAGCCCACGTATGATGAGGTTGGTAGGCTCCCATTGCAATCTCTGTGTCTCGGGTTCCTTCCAAAGAGCGTTGATTAATGTTTGCGGATCCAATAATTACATACTCGTCATCAACTATCATGCCTTTCGAATGAACATAAATCATGAATCGTCGGTTCTTAGCAGCAAGTCCCTAAAATTACAATAGTTTTACACAGATTAGAGAAGTTCTCTAAATGAAGGCGTCATCGGATGGCTAGAAATAATTCAGGTGAATTCACAAAGATTATATAGTGTGGGGCACCGCTTCAACGCATTTCATAAATCATTATTGTGACTAATAATCAGCTAGTGTTTGGTAAAACTGATTCTAATTATTTAGGATTAAAGTTTTATTTGGATAAACTGGTTAAGAAGGTGCTGTAAGTAAACCAATCAATGAGGTAGATGCGATATTACGTAACTATCATTACTATCATTTGGGTTGCGATAATCTCTTTACATCCAAGCACTGCCATATTATTTGTTTTCGTTGATATATTATTCTTGCATGCACTCAGAAGAAATTAATAATTTGAAGGCTGTTCTTGGAAGGGAGTTAGAATTAAGGATCTAGGTCAACTTAAATACTTTCTCGGGATGGAAAGTGCTAGAACACACTCAGGAATATCAGTGTCACAACCAAAGTACACCCTTGGCTTCTAACAGAAATCAGCTTACTCGGGTGTAAACCTGCTAATATACCCATAGACCATGGTAACAAGTTACAAACGGAAGGATTAGGAGAACTAACAGACAAGGGCCGTATCAATCACTTGTACGGCAATTAACTTATTAGCACATATTGATCGGATATAGGCGTCATGAGCATGGTTAGTAGACACATGAACATTCTAACTAAACGGCCATCTTGAAGCAGTTTCAGATTCCTCACTATCTAAAAAGGAATCCTGGATATGGGACACTTTTTTTGGAAAACCAACGAAAGAAATGTTTGTTTCTACACCGATGAAAACTGAGCAGGCCTAGAGCTGATGGTAGGTCTACCAGTACCAGTAATTGAACGTTCGTTTTGGGAAACTTGGTTACATGAAGAAAAAGCAGCTTGTTGTTTCAAGAATTAGCGCTGAAGAGTTTAGAGCAATGTGTCAAGTGATATGTGTGGGCAATTCGTTAGAAAGGATGCTCAAGAAGATGAAAATCAAAAGCGGTGGACCAATATTGAAATTGCAAAAACCCAGTCACAAGTACATGGAAATCGACCGACACTCCATCAAAAATAAACTAGAAGAAGGACGATTTAAGGTCTAGCTAACATATGTTCCCTCTCATTTTTAGTTGGAGGATATGCCCTACCGAAGAAAACATTAATTTTTTGAATAGCAAGCTGAATATAATACATCATCATAACCAGCTTGATGGGGAGTATAGCTTTGATTCAAATGCAAGTTCCTAGATTTTATGGACCAAGTGTAATAAAGAATAAGTCACGCTAGTGCACATTCAGTTCAGATTTTCTTAGGGATAAAGCAGTAGTATTTCCTACTTTTAAAAGTTCTGTTTAGTCATGGTTGAGCTCTCTTTGTTTTTTACACGTCTCTTTTATTATTTCAAGAAATATGATATAAAAGCTTGAGTGATGTAAATTCATTTCATAACCATAGTCAGGAGTATGCCTAAAAATAGAAATGAGATAAGCTTAATCGTGACGCATTCCAAAACTAGATATACACTATGATTCTTCAGGTCAAACCAACTAACTCCTTCAACATACAAGCCAACAAAAAGATGTTGGATTTATCTTGTAACAAATCTCATCATAATCTTAAGAGGTTGAATACCATAGTATTTTAACCTCAAAAAATTCAGATGTCATTCATTTTGTACCATGTATTCCATTCTTTGTATTATGCGTCCCATATTGATAAATACTTAAGAGGGGAGGGGCGGACCTAATATCACATTCATACTCCTAAATCAATGGAAGTCATGAAATAAACATGTTATATGATCCAAGTAAAATAGAGCCTAAACTGTTCAAATATATCTGCTTTCGGAAGGGAGTAATACTTCCCAGGTATTTGAATGTGCTGTGAAAGTGATTCTTATGATATAGTCATTTATATATCTTTTTAGGCCAAAGTAATTAGATTTAAGGAATCAGACCTTTCGGAAAAACTGTAAGTTACATGAAAGAATTCCTGACTTTTGTCCAATGCTTAAATGTAGATAATGTAAATTTGACTATCAACATGTAGACAAATAAAAGTAACATACCTGGGGAGTATTACCCAAACTAGGGCTCTCGTTACCGATATTATTGACTGGACCAGCAGCTTCACGGTTTCCAAGACAAAAGAAATTCAAATAATCTTCTGGTGAATATGCTCCCTCGAGTCCAACTTCTACCAAAGCCTTGTGGATGGTCTCATACATCATTTGCATTGTCTTGTTCTGAAATTTTATAAGAATGATGTTGTTACATATAGTGAGACAAAACATACATATTGGCTTTTTTTCAGGTCAAACAAACCATTATTGTTTTAACTATACCTGCCAAAATAGAATACGTTGTGTAGCAGAGCCTGTAGGGACACCTTCCGGCCACATAGGGATGACGATATATACAGCAAACCTTTCATTTGCTTTGATTTTACTAACAATTTTAAGCGCAATTTCCATTGGGATCAAATTGTTGGCACCTAAGAAACATAATCAAGTGTGGAAAAGCTTTGATTAATATATTATGAACTCGTAAGCAATAAAGTTACATCGAAGAAATGATAATTACCTAAGTCTTTATATGAACTCCAATTGTATGATGATCCAATAAAGTATTGGTTCTCGATATATATGAAATGCTGGGCAGAACGGATAGCTTTCACATACGCTGAATGTATGCTCATATCAATCATCACATTCTTCCCGCAAACCAAATTCTGTTCATACAAGTTTATTGATAAAAAAATATACTCATCAATGAATATCAACTTATATTAAAGAATGAGATTTCTAAAATAGAAACATAGAATGCTCAAATCTCGCACCTTGGCAGTAGCTACCCTCGGGTCCTTTGGAAATCCTTTAACAGAGTTTGAATCTATTGAGCGAAAAATCTGCATCATGTAAAAGACGAAACATATTATATTAAAGCATAACAATTAAAAAAATGTCAAATAAGATGATATCAATTTATTTACCTGTACATGCCACCCTTCAGGATCCTGATCACTAACGCAAGGGAGATCATTTACACCCAAAAGTTCAGGAACCCTTTCAATTCTGAGCAAAGCATCATCATATGAAGTCTTTAATTTTTTCAGACCATGAGGCTTCGAAGCCTTTAGCCATCGTTCCTCAAAGTTGGTCAAGACGTCATATGCTGCTGGACCATCAATTCTACTATGCATGTCATGCCATGGTTCTCTTGGACAACCCGCAAGATTACCCTGTTTGAAAATAAGAATTTATATTCTCAACAGGGTATTAAGGTTGTTTTAGTGTTTTCAGAATAATATGTAATTTGACTCAGACGAGTACCCTACCTATATCCAGTAAAACACTCCTGAGAACCCTAGTATATAGTATTTCCAATGGGGGCTATAGTTACTAGATGGGGCAAAGGATGAACATTTGTTTACACAAGCTTAATATCTCCTAAATGGCGGCTAAATCGCTTGAGAAAGAGTTTATTATTCTTTAGCAAAGTAGTTTTTACTGTCTTGTTAAATACAGTAATTACTAATTATTAGAAAATTTAAACAAACTGGACAAAAAATGTTGGCACGTCCGCCAAACACAACTCGACCCATTGGGACCTGTAATCATATATTACCCAATTTGACCTTACCCAAGCCACCCATTTTGACAATTCTAATAGGCATAAACATAATAATGTCAACCCCTACTCATAATTTACATTAACATAAAGAAATAAAGAGAATTTAACTTTTTCGATGATGTTGGAGAAAATAATTATCACGTGCAATTTTCTCTAATACCTTGAATTATTGGAGCTAAAAGTTCAAAGTCCATTTAAAAGAATAAAGAATCAAGTGATTACCGTGAAAGTAGGATTATGGAAATCGTCCACATGCACCGTTTCTAGAGTCCTAAACAAGGGATGTTGTGGAGAATCATATCGCCCATCACATAGGTCAAGTCCTCCAACAAAAGCTATAATTCTCTTTTTACCATATCCCGCATCAGTATCAACAATCACTGTTTTCTGATGGTGTGTATAGATAACTCCAACTTCCTAAAACAGATTAAAAAACGAAATTCAGAAAAAATCTAACAATTTAGCAATTTCCCTTGACTACAGAGAACAACTCCAGTTCTAAGTTCTAAACATTTTATAAAAAGGTGTTTTTATAACTGTAAAAAGATCTCTAGTTATTAAGTTACTGAACTTGAATAGGGGTGTTTGATTTCGACTTAATTGACTTAATATGAAAAAAACTGAATTAATTAAGTCATATGAAAACTGTTTGTTTGTGACTTAATAGAGAAAGATGACTGAAAATATTAAGTAATAAAACTGAGGTTGTCTGCATTAAGTCATATGTTAATTAACATGACTTAATGAAAAAAATTAAACAAACAGATATGTTTTATTACGAAAGCATCCTTAGTTTCTTCGTACCTAAATTACATGATAGCACACAAATATTTTGGTCATTGTTGCATACCTGCTTCTTCATCCAGCTGTGTCGTTTTCCAGCCATACGCGGAACAAGCAGCACTTGCACGGAAGAATGCTTAAAAAACTGTCGAGTTTCTTCATCATGGGTAGCCATGAGTCCATCCTGAAATTTTAATATAAAAATATGAAATTACTAAACTATCTCTTACTTAGTAATGACCATCTGAATAAGCTTATATTTTCATATAAACAACTTACAATTTTGTAGCCCAAAATGTTCCTTGAAGTAGGATCATCCCAAACAAGAAGTAACACTCTCACACCTTCTTGTGATTTCAATTTCAAAAGATCTCCAAGGGTATATTCGTGAGTGTTACCCACACCACGGACTAATTTGACCTTATGCCACACTGACCATCCCGTTATATAGATAAGATGACGAGCCTTACTTATTGAATCAAATATATCATTCCAACACGAACCGTGAACATAATGTGCTCCATGATCAAGCTTAAAATCTGGTAAAGACCCGGTGGGCACATGTGCATCTTGATACAGAGTCACCCTCCCGCCTTTCCTTAACGGGAAATAAGTCCCAGGAACTCCAAAATACTGTGGGTCGGATCCAACCCCATTATGATATGCAACCAAACTTTTCATTGAAAAGTATTGAATCGTGAGTCCTAAACCGGCTCCATTCTTACAAGGTCTTCCATTTGTATTTATTAACGGAAAGAACCCTTCGATTTTAGTTTCAGTATATAACTGTTCAACTGGAATTGCTACAATTCCTATAAGTTGAGACCCGACAACGTCGCTATCCTTAACAAGAAAATGAACTTCAGCAGCATGATGTGCAACGGGTACATTAAAATGCTGTTTCCAAACGGGATTTTCACTGTTACTAATCACATAAGTCCTTCCAATCACAGCGGTCGTTACAGCAATAGAAACATACGGATCACTCGTTATCTTATTCTTGCTTCCCGGCAGACTATTAAAAATTTCACCCATCGTTTTATGGAACATATCCATATTTGGAAGATTTTTCGCCTCGTGAATCCATATATCCAAATTCCCATGTAACAACAATACTTTCAAGGCCTTTTTATTAGGCGTCAACGGTACCATCTGATACTGTTGATTATTTTGTGCATCAATAAACGAAGGCGCGTGTCCAAACATAAGAGGTTGAGATAAATCAAGCGAACCACTATGAGACAAAGACCCTTCATAACTAGAAAACGAATCACTTGGACTATGCGCATACTCATACTTCGCACTCACACTATGATAAATCGGAGCAGGTGCTGGTACCGGCGCCGCCACACCTGCAGCCGGTGCAGGTGGAGACGCAGGAGCAGACGGCACATTTCCCCCCATAGACAAATTCGCAAACTGGTAATCTATAGGCGGATACAAACTCGGAGAGCTACTAGCCGGATAACCATCATCACTTATCGAAGGACGATTACTAGACACATTACTCCCATTCCCACCAACACCATAGCTTTCTTGGTGATACTGCGGCGGTAAAGGTGGGGCCGAGCTTTCGTGATGGTGTGGTGGCGGTGGTGGAGGAGGGTACCCATTATATCCAGGTGGTGTACCTGGACTACCTGCACCACCTGGATACGGCCCCGGCCCCGGCCCTGGTCCACCCGGAAAGGGTTGTGGAGAGGGTGGGTAGCCGTAATCCGGCCCCACGGAATGCGGTGGGGGCGGAGATTGATACGGCGAAGGTGGATACGGATACGGATGTGGATACGGCGCATAAGGAGCCGAATTCGGAGGCGGGTATTGGGGATAATTGGCAGGGGGTGGATATTGAGGATAATTAGGATGATACCCATAAGGGTATTGATTATTATAATTATGATCCATAATCAATAACCTAAAACCTAACCTTTTCAACACATATTAATCATCAAAAACACAAATTTACACAACAATATTAAAATCTAAAACATGGGTTTTTATGGGATTTCTAAAAAGATCCAAACTTTATAAAAAAAACACAAAAAAGATTCAAATTTTACCTAAAAACTAACAATTAAACACAAATTTACACAATATTAGTAAAATCTAAAATATGGGTTTTTTTGGGATTTCTAAAAAGATCCAAACCTTATAAAAAAAACACAAAAAAGATTCAATTTTTACCTTTGAATTTGATGAAATTTGATGGAAATGTGATAAAGATTGATTTTGAGTGATGGGTATTTGAGATTATAACGTGTAGAGGATTGAATGTGGAAATTTCGTGAGAAAGAGTCTAAAAGACGTGAATTGTGGGTGAACGTGTTAAATGATGTTGATGTATGTAAATTTGAAAGTCAAGAGAGTTGAATTCTTGATGAACAACAATTTGTGTTTTTAAGATATTTTTGTGTTGTGATTTGTGTTCTAGAACAACAATAATTCAGTCTGAAATTTTCGATATGTTTTGAAGCAGTTGGGATATGGGCAGGTGATTAGTTTAAGAATCACCATTGGTTGTTGGTAGTTATCTTTGTTTAATTTTTTTATTAACTCCTGTTAAATTAAATCTGGATGTATGTTGTCTGTTTGTAGACAATAAATGATTGGAAAATGTTTGGTGGACCTAATAAAAGGGCCTAAGTGTACAAGTATTTAAAGCCTTAGGTCCACCATTAGGCCCCTTTATTAGGCCTATATATCAAGGCTCTGAATGATTGTTTGTTTTGTGTGCTGTATAAAGTGTCTGAATTAGAAAAATTATTGTTATACCCTTTTATTTAAAGAAAGTGTTGAATTAGAGGTTAAGAAGTGGGAGGGTAAATATATAAAATTAGGATAAAAGTAATGACTTAATATGGAGACCCTCACTCCCATGGCTTTTTCTAGAAGGTCATTCATTTAAATTAAGCATCAAACAAACACTCTATTAATGACTTAATAAATTTAACTATTTATGAATTAAGACTCTTTAAGTCATTATCAAACACTACCTAAATTGTATTAAGAGTAAATTCCAAAAATCGTCCCTGTGGTTTGGTCAAATTGCAGGTTCAATTCTTATTCTTTCGGAAGTGCACGCATCGATTCTGTGAGAAACTTACGAGTGCACATTATCCCTGACTAATAATTAAATTACTAAAATACTCATTTTGTCTCCCCTTTCACTTTGGTCCCTGTGAGGGTAATCTAGTCATTTAATTTTGGTCAGGGACTAAGACTGCACTTGTAAGTTTCTCGCAAGGACGTCGAGTGCAATTTCGAAAGGATAGACACTGAACTTGCAATTTGGTCAAACCACATGGACAACTTTTGCAATTACTCTTGTATTAATCTCACACGGTAGGCCGAAAGCAACTCTTGCCGACATCGAGATGTTGTTGTAGATGAAGATTGAGTCGGTGCTAAAAGATAAAGATTTACATAGTTTAGCACTTAACTTTTAGAGACTATGAAAAATTAATTAATCTCTAAGGCAAGTAATGAATCTTTATTATAATGATATGGGAGACAGTCAAAGCATCAGTCTCACCATCAACAAAAGAAAAGGATTAACCTATAAGTTTTTATATTTACTTGACCGGGTACACTACCCTTAAGTGTTAATGTAATAGGTTAAGTCGGCTATCATAAATTTAAGACTAGATTTAATACATAAAAAAGTTTTTATATGAACTGTAATTTTATTAAGTCTTCCGTTGTGTATATTTATATAATAGATTTGCATATTTGATTGTCGAATAATTTTAAAACAGCCGTCTTTATACACTTTGGGTTTCCATAGTATGTCATAGATGTTTCATGTTAAATTTGAAACAAGTGCATGTGTATGTGCTTTAGATAAGTATTTGAATTCCAAATTTATGTGCTACAGTTCTCCGAGTTATGGTTGCTCCTTGCTGTTATTTGAATGATTTAAATTTTTGTTAATCACACTTTGATCATTCCTCAAGTGCATGCTATTATGCCAATAGATGTTTACGTTGAGTTTTCTTAAAGCATTGCTTTAGGCTGATACATTGCTATTTGAAAAGGAAATCATGTCACCTAAAGAAACACTTGCAAGTGGCATAAGCTTGATCGTCATAATGTCACCAAAGTTATGTCTCACCATCCACAAAACTTTCCTTTCGAACATAACCATATATTGCTTTTTTGGGAAATGTACAGAAAAGTGTATTTTTGGGTAAATGCACGAAATCTGTATCAAAAGTGATTTTGCATGTTAAATTTTAATGTCATTTATGCCAAGTTATGGTTTAACTTTCTAAAGTTTGGTATACTTTATATTATGAGAGGATTAGGTTATAAGGACAAATTGTTATATTATGCGAAGAACATTGATTCGTCCCGAACCACTAATAAGCCTGCTAAAGCTTTTATCTTTTGCCCATTTTATTGAACACTGGTAATACAGTGTATCCAATAGCTTTTCATAAGCAACACAAAAAAGCTCCTAGTGCACTAGAGCCTGTGAGCTTTGGCTTTCTAAAAGCCAAAGCAACACTTCTCTAAGGTCAAGGGGTTGTTTAGATTTTTCTAGCTTATTTTATAAGCTTGTTTAAGGCTTTTTGTTGTCCCAATCTGGATACACGAGTAATTCCAGTGTATCCTTGTTTTCATAAGCTCCTCAAAAAACTCACCTGTGGACCCCACAGGGTTGAGCTTGAGCTTTTTGGAAAACCAAACAACCCAGCTAGCTCTCCAAAGTTGATTTGGCATTTTCCAGCTTATTCCTGAGCTTAAATTGCCAATCATTAAGTTAGCAGGGGTGTTTGGATCTGAGTGTAATGGATTTGCGTTATTTGCTTATATCCAAGCTTATGCCAAAATTCCAGATGCATAAGCTTATGTAATATATCTATTATACAATGTAACAAATATATTATTTCACCTTTGTTTTCATTGTATTAGCTTTTCTCAAGCTTGTTTCGAGCTGAGACCCAACTGTGGAGCCAAAAGCTCAACTGAAGTGGTCATAAGCTCTCAAACAGCTTATTTTAAGTTTTAAAAATATTTCCTTTTTTAAAGTTGTTAATATACTAGTGCTCTTAATATATTGTTAAAGAAAAAATAAAAAAATATAAAAATTGCAAAAAGGGTTGAGCAGGCTCGAAACCGAAGACCTCCCCCTTATAAAGAATGATAGTGTGTACCTGAACCATGCGCCCTAGGGTCTTTTCTTTGGTTTACCCACACCCTTCAATTATTTATGATACCACACTCCCATATTTCCTATAAGCTGTTTGGGGTTTATGGCTTATTTGACAGCTTATTTATCAAGCAATATATACTTTAATATTTGTTATAGGTTTCTGCATTAGGTATATAATATATGAATTTGGCAGATTGATTTGTTTTCATATTACATTAAAAAATCAAAAAGAGATAAATAGGTTAGTAAAATTATAATTAAATCAGTTTTTATATTAATAATATCTGAGATCAAACTTTTTTGATTTTCTAAGATTATAAGTTATTGGATTCTGTAAAAAATACTTTTGCATTTGTACTGTTCATCATTGATTTATAAATTTAATTTAATTAATAGTTAATAAATTAATATAAAAATAGTAATAATTAATAACCAAATAGGATAATTGTAAATATTTTTTTTTTTTTTTTTTTTTTTTTTTTTTTTTTTTTTTTTTTTTATTTTTTTTTTTTTTTTTTTTTTTTTTTTTTTTTTTTTTTTTTTTTTTTTTTTTTTTTTTTAATATTCAATTTTAGTTCCAGAAATCTTTAATGTTATTTTAACTTTTCAAATTGTTAAATTGTATTTCTTAGCTTTATTTACATTTTCTTATTTTTAGGTAATTATGTAAATAGTTAATAATAGTTTTTATTTATTAAGTAAATACATAAATACTTGTAAAATCATTTTAATCATAAATTAATTTTTTTTCTTTTATTATTAGGATCATAAAAATATAAATTTCCACATTTGTTGGGGATTATATTGATCACGTTTCCACTTTTCAATTTGTACGTAGACGTTTATTTAAAACAATAAACTATAAATTTTAGGTTTTTAGGTTTTCTTACTATTATTTAACTTTGTAATATAAATAAATAGATTAAAATCTTTTTAATTGCATTTAGTCGCTAAGACCATGCAAACTTCTGTAATCTCATAATCGTATGATTTGTTTTGTTACGTTTACGTTCTTGAACTTAAACGTACGTTTGTTAATTACTTTGATTATTTTTAAGGGTTCTGATTGTACGTTTCTTAAAACGATATAACTGTGACATGAGTTAATTACTATTCACCATTTCAAGGTGTTAAAAGTCAATCAGTCCTGATTTTTCATATACTTATCATTTCAACAATCACAAGTCTAGTAATTTAGAATTGCACACGCCTCACCAGGACTTTAAAACGATCCAAGCATTTTCTAAACCCTTGGTAAAACTTGCATCCGTCCGGCTCTCGCCTTTATCATCTTGTTACGTTAATCGTATACAGCGTTGACTTGTTTACATTAGAGAAGTAAAAAGATGTTNCACAACAACTTCACTTCACTGTTTGCTCAGTGAAGTAAGTTGTTTGGAACAAAATTTTGGGTAGATAAAACTATTCTACAAGCTACAAACTTGAAAGATAAGCATGCACATAACAAAAGGGCCACAAGGGCTTCACAAATATGCCAAGATCACAAGCTGGGGTCAACTCCATAAGCTTCTGCAAGCTTATGGATTTGACAGCTTCTTGTGAGACAGGGCAAAAACTAGTATAAATAAGCACAAGAATAAGCAGTTAAACATGGATAACAAAAATTACCAAAAATATTCTAAGAAAGATGAGCAACAAAACATTAAAACCCTACAAGCATTTAAACTAAAACTGAATAACAAAGCTACAACATAATTATCTATTTTATTCAAAAACTTTTATTATGAACATTTGACTTTTACTCAAGAACATAAAAGTTGACTAATATGAACTTGTAATCTAATTTACTGACTAAACATGATATATTAAACAACAAAATCATGAAATAAAGAAAACTAAACAACATAAAAACAAGTATGCAAGGTTATATGATCTAACAATCTCACAGTGCTCATATAGAGATGATCAAGTGTCAAATTGACTTTCTCACATGCTACACTCCTTGATTAAAGTTTCACTGAGTTACTAAGGACCTATGAAGCATACATCAAACAAGAATAACACCATACACAGTCCATAACACAGGTTAACCATTAGATCCAAACAACCCTTCAATAGGACCAAATTGAGATTTTCATTACAAATGACTATATAAACCAATTCTTTCTAACCCAGAGGTCACAATTTGTCAGAATAGACCTTTTTCAGTTTAAAAATGTAGTCACACACTCTAAACCTATGATTATCAATAATTAGCATTTTGACAGTCAAAAATGGAATTTCAAGAACAACCAAATTCTAAACATAATTACCTAATATTAGACTAGATTAACATAAACAAACAACAACTAAACAGGAAAACATGAAGATTAAAGCATATAAATACCATAAGAAGTAAAATGCAAAAATTGTAAAAGTAGGCTTACAAATTGATCAAGCTGAGAACAAAAGGAACAAGGTCCAATAACACATGTTATAGTCTCCCATGAGACTTCTAAACCAAAGCAATCCAAAAATTACCATGCTCCTTGCAGTTTCCACCATGAACCCATATTTTTTTATTTTTTATTGATTTTCTTTATTTTTTAGTGATTTTTGATTTTTTAAGTACTAAGCTGAATTAAGGTTTCTAAAAGCTTCATTAGCTTTGTCAGGAGCTTACATGAGCTTGTTGAGTCCATTTAAACAACTATACCCAACATAATAACTAAATGACTTGAAATTTAAATGACAATTAACTAGAAACATGAAATTGAAAGATAGGTTAACATAAAACTGTAAATAAGGTTTTATTACAATTTGTCAGAGTGTAACAAGCCTTGAAAGCATTTAAATGACAATAATTTAAAGAAAAGCAGTAAAATTCTACACTACGTGACTTAAGGCTAATCCAAAAGTAAATCTAATCTTCTCTTTCTTCTTCCTTTTATAACTTTTTGGACTCTCCTCACTTTCCTGGTCAATTCCCACTTGCAATTTTGCCCGTTGGATGGCTAGAACTGATCTTGGCCTTTAAATCTTCTTTTTGGCGCCAAAATATCCCAAGGCCAGCTGGGGTAACTTGTGAGGGTTTTAAGGTCATAAATGGGGCTTGGGAGGTTGTGTGAGGTGGAGGGACAGAGTGGGTTGAGTGGGTGAAGAGGTGGAAAGTTATACCAGAGATGTGGAAGGTGGTTTTGGTTCTGTGAGGGAGAAGAAAAAGAGGGAGGGAAAGAGTAAACCAGGGTGGTGTTTGACCCTGGTTTGACTTGGGGTTTTTATTATTTAAGTGGGTGTTGGGCTGGGGTGTAAATGGGCCAAGGGTTTGTGTTTGTTTTTATGTTTTTGGGTTAGTAATAATAATAAGGATCCGTTTGGTTTAAATGCAAACAAGGCCCAAGGACCAATCTTGTAACTTTCTGATTTTTGAGGGACTAAACCTGTAACAATTCCAAAGTTATAACAAGGACCATTATTGCCAAGTTAGATAAACCAAAGGACATTATTGCATTTATTACAATTTAGAATACCCCGGGGACCTTTTATGTCAATTTCCAAAATTGAGGGGGTAAAATTGTAATTTCCCAAAAGTTATCAAAAAGGTTCCAAATTGTCATTCATGAATAGTTCAAGGGTAATATTTGATAAATTTCCATTTTAAAATACCCAGGGACTAATTTTGCCAATTTTTGTAACTTGAGGGGTAAAAGTTGCCAATTTGTGAAAAGTTTTATCCAGGGACTATTTGTGAACAATTTTGACTTCCCATGGACTAAAGTTGACTTTTCATTCATTTTAAGTTTTCAGGGACTAGTTTTGCCAATTTATAAAACTCCAGGGACTGAAAATGTAAATTGTGTGAACTTTGCATGCTTTTCACTCGTTTTCAATCTTTTTGTACCTGAATCACATAAAAACACATTTTTATGAATTTGTAACATTTTGTGGGTCATTTGTGTGTTTTTGGTCGTTTTTGTGGGTTCAAACAATGTAAAATATATGTGTAATTTGACACATATCAAACATCTTTACAAAAAGTTGTCAAAATCATCAAAAAAAAAATGTTTTCTTAGACATAATATACAATGATACATTATTTATGGCTATTGAAGAACTTATAAAACCATCTTGACTATTGAGCTATCATGAAATGTCTTATTATGTATACGGTTTTTTTCCATTTGCTAAGCGATACCGGCTTCTAAGTTATTATGGGTTAGAAAGCACTGGCATACGATTGGTCAGTCTACATAGTGTACATTCATCACATATAAGCACTTGCATGTTTTGTTAATGCTGCATAGTGCATATTCCATTCTAGAAACAAATATAAAACGTCAAGAAATTAACATCAAATTCTATTCAGTCTGTATGCAGAGGCTTAGCTGTGTGGGCTATAAGGTGGGCCACAGCCCACGAGGAAGCACAAAAAAAGTTGCAAATTTATTAATGTATCTACTCACATTCCGCCCATTTCTTAATAAATCCATGGTGGCAAAATACGGTACTACTAAGAATCTTAATATTGGTTCAAAAGCAAAACACCTTTTAAAAAACACTAGGATATAGAACATTAATTCATTTTTCACTTGTATAACATATTATTAAGTACGTCCTTATTATACACTTATATTTTATGATCTTTCGAGTCAGTTTTGGCCCCCCTAGAAAAAAATTCCTAGCTATGCCATTGTCCGAATGCATACTGAGCTCTAATCTTGTGGATTGTAAACAACAATTGGACTCCTTACAACATGCCTACAACTTTTCCATATTAATGATCCTGAAACCAAGACTTTCGTGCTAGCCATAGTTTTTGCACTAACTGTGACTTTAAAGCTTCTTATTTGTGAGGCATGCGAGAACGTGAGTGTCATTGGTTCCACTGTTATGTTCACTCCTTTAGGTGCTCTAATGGTGGCATTGTAGATAGATATAGCTTGGCCTACGTTAGTCACCGTTCTCCTGAATATCCCTGTAGTGGTTGTCATATTTTTCTTTAAAGTAAGTTGGATGGTAGGGTAGTTGATGGCATCTTTACTATCAAGAGGTGGAAGCAATGAAGCACAATTGATGTTTGACTTTGAACCGATCAAAGAGGCGATTGATGACCCATCATAGCCCTCGTGGCATAGAAACTGTACGTAGGACATGTTGTTCATGTCGTAGACTAATCCTGGATTTATGGCTCGTCTAGGGTTTAGTAGACCAACACCATAGGCGAACTCGGCTTCTTTGTTAACTCTTGAGCTCATTTGTCTTGCTTTATCATGTAAGCCGAGACAAAAGTAAGCTTTAGTAAGACACTTTAGTAAAAAATAACTTGCACATCGAGAATTTCGTTATATATTATGCTATTTCATTTTCACCATTTTAGAAGGTACTTATGTTTGTGTACATTTGAGTAATTAGAAGATGCTTTTGAGGCCTTTTCCGGACATTCTGTAGCACGTGATTTTAACTTTCTATACAAGTCTTATAATCATATATAAATCTAACATATTTATACACAAACCTACTATTTTTAGAATGTAGTTTCATGTTTTAATGCGAGTTTCTATGGATTTTTAGGATACAAAATGACCCAAACGGGACACAAACTCATCTTTAAATGACTCATATAGGGGCGGAGCTAGAAAGTTATGGCCGAAGGGACAAACTTCAATAACTTATAGAAACTAAACTACACATCAGTTCGTTAGGGGGGCAAACTACAAAAATAACCAGATGTTTTAAAAGATTTACACTACAATTTTTTTCGCTTGGGGGCACTTGCCCACCCTGCCTCCCTCCTGTCTCCGTCACTGCTCATATGTACATACAAAAGTACAATGACTAAAACGGGAAATATGTACCCTTTTATCTATGGCTAAGTATTTAAGGTTTTTGAACTTACCAGAAGTCATAATAGCTGATTTTATTGCAGCAGGGGACCAATCTGGATGGAAAGATTTAACATAGGCAGCTGTCCCGGCAGCATGTGGACAAGCCATAGAGGTTCCAGACATTATCGTAAATTTTGAGTATTGTGTGTCGCCTTTTAAACCTGTGAGTGTTTGTAGAGGGGTGTATGATGCCAATATGTCGACTCCTGGTGCTGCAATATCTGGCTGTTCCATTATAAAACAAATTACTTGGTAAGAGTCTTAAGACAATAAACGTGCATGAATAAATGTAGTTTTGAGTCACGCTGTTATTTTTATATACCTTTAGTATGTGTTTTGTTCCCGGGTTTGGGCCCCTGGATGAAAATGTTGCAATAAAAGGAGCCGCAATCTTCACTTCTTCAGACTTGTATATCACTGCAGACGGTGATCTGCATTTCATAAAATCTGAATCATTACTACACGTTTATTCCAACTAGTTTGTTGGGCCCCATTAATAATATATGGTTTACCTAGTCGAGTGTATATATTTGTTGATTGTTTCACCAGTCGTAGAGTTCACCATTGTTGCAGGCGACATAAAAATTTGGGCAGTGTCAAGAAACACTTCACTTACAATTATGGTCCCAATTCCTCCTAGTCCTTTGATAACTGAATCAGAACCCCAAGTTCCTAGCTTGCACTGAACAAGTTTCCCCTTAACTTTGCTCGGGTCTAATGTGTCTTCGATACAGTACCTGTAAATAGTAGTGATAATTATAGTATCGTTTATTTACAGTTTAGTCTTTATTAGCATGTGTAGTTTACGCATGAGAGACAGTACCCTGCAATATCTTGGCTTTCAGTGTTTATAGCCACATCAGTTCCACTTGTGATAGGGTAAAGCTTTTGCTCTGGTTTGAAACCATTTATTCCAACTCCCTGCACAAAGAACATGCTGTGTTAACTGTTAAGAACCTTATTTGAACCTAGGAACTAGAGACGCCAATTTCAACCCATTTACAGGGAAACGGGTCAATTTAGGCTGTATCTAGTCATAATGGGCCAAATTTAGAAATGCTGCTAAAAATGAATCGGGTCAATGAGTTAAAGTGCTTAATACAAGTTACTCATTTTTTACATGAACAGACTTTGACTCGTTAGCCCACCCACCCGTCCTATCTGTTATAACACCTAGACCAGGAATCTTGGCATCATGTATGAACTTACTGACACAGTCTTCCCATTACCCAATATGACTTTGCTCTGGAACCCTCGGTCAATACCACTGGCTGCCACAGTCAAAAGCCATGGCGCATGGTTTGCAACACTTCCAAAATTAGGTCCATCATTCCCAGCCGAAGCCACAGTGAGAATCCCCTTATTCATGGCATGAAACGATGCAATAGATATAGTATCTTTAGTATAGATCCCGGTTAGACCACCTATCGAAATTGATATAATGTCTACTCCATCATGAATGGCTGCATCAAAACCTGCTAACAAGTCCATGTCAGAGCAACCCGAGCTAGCCCAACAGACCTTGTACATTGCAACTCTAGCTGATGGCACAGCCCCACGTGCGGTGCCCTTAGCTAAACCGAACAGTTCTGCATTATGGACCGCACTTCCTGCTGCAGTCGATGACGTATGTGTCCCATGCCCATCGGTGTCTATTGGTGACAGAATGTCATTAGGGTCGGGATTTCCGTCTAGCTTGAAGTACTTGGCACCTATAAGCTTGCTTTAAAAAATATACATAATTATTAGTTGAAAGCTTGAAGCAGCAAATCCAAATAATATAAACATTTGGATTTAAATATCATACTTGTTGCATCCAGAAAAATTAGCAAAATGATGACAAGATCCTTTCCATTTTGCAGGTGGAGGCCCGAATCCATCATCGTTAAAGCTGTCTGATTCCGGGGTTATTCCTAATAAGATAAAAACCAAACAGTTTTATCTTATAAGACCACCTTATGAGAACCGAACCTGAGAAACTAGACTGAAATTTCGTTAACCTGTGTCCATAACACCGACAATAATGTCACTCTCAAACTTCTTTCTTCTTGCAGTTTGTGGTAATCCTATAAAATCCCATGATCTTGTTGTATGTAGTCTGCGATACTGATTCAAAATGACAGATTGCACGCCATCCATATCTTCACAAACATCATAACAACCAAATCATCATCACAAATAATGCATAAACCCTGCATAAGGTTTGAGGCTACGTACCAGATAACTCTCTGGCTTCTGATTCTGAGAGCTTTGCTGCAAATGCATTGAAACTTTTTGTATAGCTATAGACATGTGAGGCCTTTGCATCTAGTTCACTATATTCCAACACACATATGTTAGCATGTGCTTACAGGTGGCAAAATGGGTGGTCGGGTAACGGGTCAACACCATTATTTTCTTTGAATTGGTCGAAATGGGTCGGGTCAATGCAGAATTACATTTCAATTCATTTTACTGAACTTCATAAATAAATGTGAGCTAAATATGATTCCATGAATTGTATACTTACAGAAAAGCCGACTTAGAAGATTTATATGCTTTAACTATTTCATTTGACCTTTATGAACCGGTTGGCATAAAACATAACCAAAATCGACCCACTTATAAGTAAATGACAGAAATAGCAACCTCTAATATTGCTTTAAATTTTTATCTGATCAGCGAAAATAGATGCATTAGTTTACTGATTATTACCTTCCTTTCAATGCTGATAGGATGCCAATGTGTGTGCTTGCCTTGGATTCTGGATTAGCTAATTGATCACCCACGAAGACAATGTAATAGTTCTGCTAGTAACATTAATCAATCATAATTGTTCTATTAAAAATCTGCACATGACATGTAAAACAGTACGAGAATGAATATATGTTTAACATCACCTTTGTTTCTCCATTAACTCCTAGCAAGTAACATTTCGTGATAACAAATAGCATAAAGAGATAAACAGAAACTAATTTTCTCGACATCCTTGAATAAGCGTGTGTTATTAGTAACACAAAATACAAACTAACATGAATGTAGCAGCATTCCGAGAAATATAAATACCAAGTTTACTTCTTAGTTGAGTATGGGTTTCAATTGGGAAACTTTGAAGAAAGACATCTAGATTTTGTGTTAAAAAAGAAAGATCCTAAGTCTAGATGTCTAGCTCATTAAACAATTTCTAGTCTCCTCGTTTACTTGATGTGAAGACAACTAAAATAAGAAAGTGGGGCCCGTTTTGACTTGATCATGATTTCTTGTTCTGCTGTTACGGGCCGTCTTGACTCAATATGAGTATGTGACAGTGGGTCGTATTGACTAGATCTGGATATCGGCATGTGTTTTTTTGCTCTTATAGATAATAAAGGTCATTGTATGTACGTGTAACATGTTTCTTATTGTGGTCCATATTTTTGTGAGCGATGTGATTGTGGGTTGTGTTATTTTCGCCCCAGAAGAAATACAGAAACCGACATCAACATGAAGCTTGAAGATCAAAGATTAGATTGTGGAAGCTAGTTCATTGTCTAGAAAAGAATGAGTAGCTTGTAAACCAAGATCCAGACACTTGTATTGGAATGCAAGTCAGGCTCAACTTGCTCTTATAATTCATGGATACAAAATGGTAAAAAATGATATATCAAAGTCTGATACATAATCGTTTCCCAATTGGAACCCGTAAATCAGATAAGCTAAATTACCTAAACTAGCTCGAGATTGTTCATCTCTTTTTAGTAACCAAAGTTACAGGCTTCTTTCGATAAGAAGAGCTTCAAGATCTTACTACTTCAAGAAGACTAATCAAAGTTGTAGCAAGCCGAAAAAATCTAGCATTGCATCATATGTTTTGCGTGATGAGAAATATAAGTATGTCATGATATGCTAGAATTAACTTATGACATGACGACATACTATGTTTCTTTCCTTGGGACATGATGTGATCGCGTATATATCGATCAAATCCAGCTTGTTTGCTTGATGCTTGTCTGTTAAGTTTGTCATTTCAAATTTCTAACTATTAAATTGTTGGTGGTTTTAGATACATGTTAACTTTTCAGTGTGATAAATGAACAAAATCATAAAACCTCGGTTCGAAAAGAAATAAGGTCAAGAGGTTCACAAATGGTCTTGAAAGATTTGAAAAGTTCATAAGCTAGTTTGGAGATTTTTAACGAGTTCTTAGAAAAAAATTTATATTGTAGAAAAAATGTTGTCATTTCAGATTTTTTTTCAATAACATTAAATCTATAACTCAGAAAAAAACACGTTTTTTCACAAAAACGGTGTTATATGACACTAATGGACATCACAAATTTTTTTTATTTTTTATTTGTATTTATTCAAATAAAACAATATATTAAATTGAAATTATTTTTTTTAAAGAAAAGACATAAAAAATACATAAAATAAATAAAAGACATAAAAGTACATAAACTAAACTAGTTTTGTGGAAAATACTAGCCCGGATTTCATTTTTGGCCGCCTCGATGATAGCTACGTCTATTGGATCCATCCCGTTGATTGCAAGCGTCCTCAAGTCCTCATCCCGTGTTTAAGATTTGAGAAATTCAACTCTCGCTATAGTCTCGCGGTTCATTTGTTCCATCTTCATTTCACGGTCTAAAGCCAACTGTTGTTGCATCATTTCGTGAAACATTTCTTATGAACCAAGATGTGTTTGAAGATCGTTGACTTTTAGACTTTTGTTCTTTGCTAGGTGGACGCGGCAAAGAATCGTCTCCAAAAAGCTCGGGCTCTAATTCGACTGCCTGTCCCCGATTTCTTCTTGTCTATGAGGATTCTTGTTGGAAAAATTGGGTTGGTATAGTATTTGTTGTTGAGATTATTGTTGGGAAATTTGGGTTTTGCTGGAATTGTTGTTGAAGTTGAAATTGCTCGGGTGTAAATTGGTTAGCAAATGGGTTAAAGATGGGAATTGGTTTGGGATTTGGTATGGCGAGCCGAATGATGGTAGTTGATTGACGTTTGAGGTGATGGAATTTGTAATACCCCGTAATTTACCTAGTCATTAACTAACGTTAAACACAAAGTAATTTCATTTGAACGTTTAATAAACCACTTTTAAGGGTTACATTTTTTTTTTTTTTTGCTCTATTATTTAAATAACACAATTATGAAATATGTTCGTGGCATATCTCATATCTAACTTCGAACGGGCTCACGCGCATACCGTCACCGCACGCGTACCGACACCACATTAGTAAGGACTTAAATTCTATAACTATTTTTCGGAGTTAATAATTTTGTCCTTATATTATTTTTATAAAAACGTTTCCAAAAGTATACTTCTCGCATTTTCGCCAAATCAGGACACCACGATACACATTTAAGCTCAAACAGTGCACGAAGTACATAACGAAAATTTAAAATAAACCCACCTCGAAAATCTATTATTTTATTTTATTTTATTATTATTTTTAATTGCTGCCAACCAAAACATCCCAAAAGAGGAAAATCCCACACTTGTTTTCTTCATTAATATACTAGCTTGCAATTTCTATGATTCATTTTATTCTATGAAGACATGTGAATTTATTTGATCAAAAGGCAGCATATTCCTTACCATGAGGCTTCAACATACGGCACACACAAGTCCCCATACACTCATTTCCAAATTTTATTGAATCAAAAGGAAAGATGCCAAAGGTTCCTAAGATACTTACTACATCAGTTCTTATATGAAATGGCCACACATCACCTAAAGTAAACCATAACACACATCTATACTTGTACAAATATATCACAAATTTTTTTTTAGAAATCAATATCCCTCCCCTCCCCATGTGATGTTCGGCCAAATATTTACCAAAGAAGAGAAGGGGACATCAAAAACCAAACCTTGAACTTACAACTTACCCATTTAGTGTATAAGGACCTTGTTTGACTAAAACTTTTGCTTTCTCTTCTCCCTAACTTAAGCTAGCCGAAAGTTTCATGCACAGAACACAAGGGTTTTGGAATTTTGCCATATAAGTTGTTTCACATGCTTGTAATCTTCAAAAGTGTATTCAAACTACCAAAAATACAAGTGTAAATAGGACCTCAATTATAGCACTTCCCACACTTGCAAAAATCACCACAAAAACTTCCTCTTGTTATTTTAAATTCGGCAGACAAGAAGCACCAAGGAGGAGTAAGAAACTTTGGGTTTTGGTTCAACAGGATAAGTAATTTGGGCAAACTATTTGGTATTTGGAGTTGGTTAAGGAACTTGGCTATTGGTTCTCACTTCACTCGACACACACAAACTCATCCCACTGTAAGGATTCACTCAACACAAAACATTGTATTTTCTTGCTTACATAGTATAAATCTTGATTTTATATGTTTATGTAAAAATGCTAAGATGTAAAAGTTATAAATTTTTTTCTTGACATATATATGCCTTGATATACAAGAAAACTTAGTGAAGGGATTGGCGTTTTGAGCTTGTGTGGCATATGGGACTCATTTAAACATTAATAAGCACAATGAAATAAGCTAAAGCTTGCTTCTTAAAGATGTCAATATATATTTAATTTTTGTAAACTTATCATACAACTTTTGGTCTCAAATAAATATAAGGGATTGTAAATCTAAGAAAAACGTAACGTGTGGCTCTACTTGGGAAATGATTATTTTGAATAGGGATAACTTATGAGACGCGTAGTAATTTTAATAATCCACGTTAAGTGTTTTGGTTAGAGTAGAGTTGAAACCAATTTTGAAAATGAAATGCAAATCGTAAAAACACTCACGCACGCACCGTCTTATTCATGCAAAATATATTACAGAACTAGAAACCTACATAAATAAAACGTTTGGTATCAAAACACAAAAGGTAGTATGGTGTGATGGTTGGTTCGCTTGGCTGTGAGTGTGAGGTCAGGGGTTCGAAACCTGCACCTGGCCTTTTTGGCTATTCTATTCCTTTTTACAATCTTCACATTTAACCCTTGAACTATTAACCACTAATCACAAATCAATATTCCTTTTAACACATGTCACTAAGAAGGTTAATTAGTATATTAACAATCGGGATATTTTTGTGACAAATGGTTTATAAAGGGAAAACTTATAATTACGACCGGGTCATGCCCGATTTTCGTTAAAAACCTATATTTTTCTGAGGGTCAAAAACCTATATATACTATTAACTAATGATCTTTTTATATTTTTTTCGACGATGCCCAATATTTATTTGTGATGACTGTCCGTACATTGTCTTTCGGTTTATGTCAAACGGGAGATTTATTTATCTTTGATACTTTTGTTATTATACACTTTTACACTTCTAAGAGCCAGTACTTACAAACACTTAGAAAACTATTTAAACTTAAACGCAGCCACACAAGCGACAATAACACAAACACTTTAAAACTTTTAAAATTATTTAGAATTCGCACATTGAGTCTTCAACTGGAATTGTGGACTAAACTTGCCATACTAATCTAGGTCGCGTGTCGGTGCCGCACACTATCATTACTTGTCTTTCTCCTATCAAACTGCTAATTGCTGAGGTGAGTTCATGACCCCTACTTTTACTTGTTTTATAACTATTTTAGGGGGGAATACATGCTCGTTTTAAATCAAACTCTATGCTTGTCTATGATTGAACACATTACTTGTTCCTACTTGAAAGTATGATTTATTGACTTATTGCACATTGAATTACCTTATTTTGGACACAAGCGTTTAAATCATATATGTGAGTCATAGCCCCTCTTTTATCTATTTTCAACCTTTTGGGGGAGATACATGCTCGTTTACTTATATCGTTTACTCAACTATCTTAAACTCTTTACTCGATTTGATGATATACTTTAAATCTTTTATTGCAACATATTACATGTTTCAAACCTGAACACAAGTATGACTCTGTATGCTACTCTGATTGATATTGCCTAAGTTACCAGCTTTGCCAAAAGTCCCTCATATCATGAACCTTTAATCACTATGAGTAGTGAACGCGAATATAGTGAATAGATCTATTGGAACCGGACGCCCCATTTGAAGTTAGCCTGTGATGGTAACCGAATGCACTATATTCGAGAAGGTAGGAACTGGCAAATTCCTGCTAACTCGAGGGCCCCTATTACCTGCATCATATTTTTATGAGTAGGCGGACGCCATAAGATTCATATGATCTTATTGGTAGCATAACTCTGTTAACGTTTGGGTGTCATGAGGCTTAGAGCAATATCTTACACTTCGGTGCTATGATTTTATTACTACTTGACTTGTGTTCGGATGTTTTATACAAACACTACGGATTATCAAGCAAACTATGGGCGTATAACAACGTAGCCCACGCTTTATCTTACTTATTGAAATTATCAAACAAACTCGAAACTTTTTCAATCAATTGTTTTATATAAACTCTATGAACTCACCAACCTTTGTGTTGACACTTTTTAGCATGTATTTCAGGTTATTAAGGTGATAACTTACTCTTGGAGGCGCTTGGCAAACGGCATGGCATGGTCATAGAAGACTCTGATAATATTTGGAGACCAAATCAAATATCTTATGGGCCTTACTTCCGCACTATTTCTGAATGTTGTAAATAAAATACTCTGATTTATGAAATCTTTTTGAAACAATTGACGTATAAACTGGTCTTTATACTTTGTGTTTAGATACCAATTGAGTAGCACCCCAGTGACATGTATGCTTCCGCTGGACCCAATTTTGGGGGTGTTACAGAATTTGCGGATATTGGTGTGTTTGAATTAAAGGAAGATGACGAATTTGGTATTTGGTTTTGCAGGTTGGCGAGCATGGAATTAATCCATTATTGATTGGGATTCATTTTTGTAGAAGTGAAGTATTGTTGAGGTAGAAATAATGTAGAAGTAAGATAACTATTGTTAAGTGTAAAGGTAGAAATGAATATAGAAGTGTGTAAAAAATAGAAGATTAATGGAGTATTTATAGGATTTTTAAAGATAAAAAATTTGGAAAAAGCGGGTATTTTGATACACAAAAAAAAGGGATAGTTTGATCACCTCAATGTTCACATTTTTTAGCCGTATTTAACGTTCACAACTGAAAAATAAATAAACTAAAGTAAAATAACAGATCGCGTGGTCTGGTTGTGACGACGCCAAAGCCGATGTTGCAAGGTCCGGTGTGCAGCTTACGTTATCTGTTGGCGCAAGAGCTACCTGTAACAACCCACAAAATCTCATTACTATCATTCTCATTACAAATACCTATAGTAGGTATTTCACAGGTAAATTTTTGCTTTTTTTATGTGCATTCATTACTTGCATGACTCTCTAGACCTGCCCACGTATCCTCACAAGCTAAATAACTCAACACTCACATCCTATAAACCCCTAGTATGTCAAGCATAAGATCACAACAACACCATAATAAGTAATTTACCAATCTAACACACTAAACTTATCACAAAACCATAACAAACCCTAATTAAGCCCTAATTAGACCTATGTGCTTACTAAACCCTATATGCTTAACTAAACTAGTTTGAAAGTGTTCAAGGCTTAAGTATGAGTTACCTTAGGAACATTAGGATACCTTAGGATCCTTAGGCACTAGTACAACCCATTAGAGCTTAGGTACAAGTCCCTTAGGCACAAAACCATAACTAGGTTATAACTTCCCGAAAACTAGGTCAAACCTTCCCAAATCTTTCCCATAAGCTACCACCAATTAGTATAAGCCTCTTAGGACTTAGGATTAGTCACTAAACACTCTTAGGAACCTAAACTAGGCACTAAACCTTAAGCTAGCCCCTAATCTCCCACTAAATCAAATTAGGTCTAAACTAAACATAACTTAACCCTAATCCTAAAACTAAGTACCTCAAACACCTCAAGCACCTATCCTAGCACCTTGGTCATGCTTATCACACACCCTAGAACCTCCCTAGCTAGCACACAAGTAGGTGCATCACCTACTTGTCACCTTCTTCCCCATTCGGTCATATCTCCACCACAAACACCCTAAACCGCCATTGTAGCCTAGCCTCGTCACCCTTATAGCTTTTAATAGTCATATAGTAGCTTGTATTAGTCATTCTCCCCCCCCCCCTCGTGCCACCTAGCTCACCCTTTCCTTGGTCTCCAAGCCTAACGAGGCTATAAATACCCTCGACACCCCCTCCATTCAATCTCACACCTTCACATCTCTTTACCTCAAACTTTCTGGTCCTAGTGGTAGCACTAAGTCTCTTGTAGCTTTAGAAGTCGAGTTGTATAAGCCTTAAGGCCTTGTCGAGACCCTTTTGCCCTAGAAAACCCTAAAACCCCTCGTACACACACTACTAGTCATGTAAGCTTTCATATTTGATTTCTTTAGCTCTATTTTAGTTCTAGGATAGTATTAGGATGCCTTAGATCCCATAGAAACCCTTGCCTAAGCCTTGGTCATAATCATTTGCTAGTTTACTTTTTAAAACCCTAATTATAGACTAAACCTTAAATATATGCTATAAATCCTTTCCATAAGCCCTAAGCTAGTTTATTGTAATTATTGTAAAATTAGCTCTCCCGATGCTAATTATTTGTTTATTTATTAATTTCCACGGATTCAAATAAAATCTTCGCTATTTGAGTTTTTTTTCTATCAGTCTTTGTGAATTATTAGGGTTTTTCCTACTTGTACTTTTGTCGATTTCTCATCATATTGATGAGGGGATGAGATAGGTATTTATTGTGGTTTGTCCAATGAAATATTCATGAACGTTTCATTTTATCTCTATATTTTGCTTTGGAATGAGGATTGTTATTTAGATACCTGATGATATGACTGTTCCTTTCATAACATGATTCTTCCTAAATTAGACATAGTTGATCAGGCTATGTATAATTGAGGACCAAATGATGTGATGCTTGGCTCAATCACAGTGGTATTTATGTTTCTTTAAATTGTTTTAAATGGTGTTCAACGTGTCGTTTTTATAATATAACAACGTAATTTCTTTTTAAGAATAATGTAGAAAATTTTCGTTCATACTATGAATCAGAAATTTCTAGGGTAATAACAGTATATTATTATTCGGTAAGTGGAATAGAAATTGAAATTGACTTAGATTATGTTTATTATGGAAATATTACAAGGTAGATTTTTCGATACAGTAGAAGGATAGTTGCTATACTTAGGTTACATCCATCGTAACTTAAAGTAAAATACAGGAAAGAGATACAACTTAGGAATTTCTTGAACTAGAGTTTATTTATTTACAACAGGAATTTATTCATCTGCTTAAATCTAGTTGTCATTCCCTTGATACTATCGAAGTCGTTAAAGATCTTTCATTCTTTTGCAAAAGTCTTGGCCTTCCAGTTGATATTGTAGTTTGGACATTGTTTCTTGTAGTGCCCTTTTACACCACATCTATGGCATACTACAGTTGTTGATCGTTCTTTTTGGTCCGGATCCTTACAGCTATTTGCCTTGTGACCTGTTTTCTGACACTTCCTGCATTTAACAATGCAGGTTCCTGTGTGATGCATCCCGCATTCTTGACACAGGGGTTGACTTCCATGATAACCACTTTCAGTAGCAGGTGTGGCGAGGCAGTCTCTACTAGCTTTTTGTTGGTATTCCCACTGACGATGATAGTTGATACGATCTTCCAGATGTTTACGATAGCAGTCTTGAGTATTGGTGAAATTGCAGCAGATGGGGTTGATGGTTCCTATTTCAGTGAGTTTTCGCTTTTGGTTATTTCCATTAGGTATGACTCCTTGCCTAATCCCTTGGTTGATTGTAGGGTTAGTCATTCTTTCTGGAGTTTTAAAGTGGGCTGGCCTATATTCCATGGAACTTTCATGGTTATTCTTACAAGGTATACCCGTCTCTCTTCTCGGATAAACTATGGTAGTCCCTTCGAGTACTACTGACACGATGTTGTTTACCAATTTCTTGATGGCTTCAGGAGTCATGGTGATTTTAGATGATGATGGCGTATATGTATTGTTCATGTTGTCCATCTTCTGAAATCATTAATGAAACTCAACTTAGAATACATCTAATGTTAGAATAATTCAAATAATGATGCTAATTATTTCATTGATGATAGACTGAATTGAATCCCTACTGTAATCTAATTTCAAGATATGTCTGGTTGTATCATAGATAAATGATCAACTCTTGACATGGGATTACTAAGGAACAAACTGATTTGTCTACTAAAATAATCTTCTATCCATTCTTCAAGTTCTCTCTTGAAAATTTATTTTTAGACAATTCTTTGGTTTTTGGTTATTTATGGTATGTTTAAGAAATCTTAACAATTGTAAGAAATCTTACGGTAGATTTGAATAACATTGCAGAAATCAACATAATATTAATAACTTGACTGATTGTTTCTGCAAAACAAATGGTACAAGTTCTTTTATTAGTATGTCATTGATCTACGTGGAATCAATTGTTTATCAAAAGAAATAACAAACAATAAGATTTTTGCATGAAAGTATGAGGATTCATTACATGCATGTTTGATATGAAAGAAATTGATTCATAACAGAGAGATATAACAGAAAAGAGGTTGTTATACATTATGATTTGATTACTGGTTCTGAAAGTTTCAGACTTATTGAAAATTACACGAAATACTAACCAAAACTATTTGGTTTAGTAAGCACAACAAATATACTTGTAAAATTTAGATTAGTTACGCCTCTGACGTAAATATCTAACTTCTTTCTCAAGTTCAAGTTGTGCAGCTTCCATGTTTGAGAAACGTTCTTGACACATGTTCATTTGATTGGCCAACATAGTCTCTAATGCGGAAATCTTTTGACCCTAGGTTCTTGCTGTGTCTCTGGCCATCCATAGGGTTCTTTCAATATCTTCAACTCTACCATGTGTATGACCGTGTTCTCTTCTTGCATAACGGATCCTGGAGTCCAAGTCTCCAAGCTCCTGGTTAGTTTTGTCCTTTATCTCACCAACAATCATTCCTAATTCAAGCATTGTTCGTCTTTCAGCATCCGCTCTTTTGAACAACATGTCAAGGTTACGGTTGTACCATTCAAAACGTAATGGTTGTAACTCTTTTAGCTGTTCTGTGTGAGCATCTAATATGCTGGCTTGTTGATAAACAAGAGTCCATATTGAATCAGGAGTGCTTATATTGTAGTCAGGTGAATTAGGTGAGGATAAATTATTTGGAATATTTGGTATTGAGGAATCTGAAGTATAAGGAAATGGAGAATTTGGCTCAACATCCTTCCACGGCATCTCTTGGCGTGAACTTTGTCCAATTCCGAATGTTGCCTGACCACTAATCATATCTTCATATGATTCAGTGGCTCTCTTTAGTTTTTGACGTAAAGGTGAACAAATAGGTGACGATGGGAGTGATCTCTGAGTGAGTTCTATATCAGACTGGGGTTGTGATATTTGTACATAAAGACCTTCAGTATTCGGAGAATTTTGATAGATAGGTGATGTATTAGTATTACGAAGAGTAGTTTCGACATTCGCGGGAGTTTCGGAAGACATGTTACTGTAGTAACCGAGAATAGTATTTTATGAGTATTTTGTACGTTAAGGATGTAACAGTACGGAGGAAATAATAATTGTGTAAGAGTAACTACTAAGCATGTAAAATAATCTTATCAGACAAGGTATTGAGCACGACAGTCTGCAGACACGGAGGGCATAAAAAAGTATGGTGTAAAATCATTCATTTTAAAAGTGTGGTTATAGTTTAATGTTTGAAAACATTTAGTTCTCTATAACTTTGTATCTGATACCAATCTGTAACACCCCCAAATTTATGATTTAGCAGCGGAAAAGTAATTTGGGTGTTACGGGGAGGATCGAAGTCATATTCACATAAAACAGCTTAAAATAGGCGTTTTGAAAGTTATTGTCATTCAAATAATACTTTTGATAAATGATGAAACATTTGCTTTAAAAATCTCTTTAAAAGATATAAAGGTTTGTAAGAATGACATATTTTATTTTTACACCATTTTAATTTATCAGAGTAATAAATGCCCGCTCCGTGTCTTGTCCTGCTCCGTTAATTACCTGAGATACACATGCTTAAAAGTGTCAACACAAAGGTTGGTGAGTTCATAGAGTTTTAATGGAAAACCATTTATTTCAATAGATTCAGGAGTATTTAGTAATAATTGTAATGAATACTAACAGTGATAAAACAAGTATTGAGTGATGTTCATTATAATCACAGATAAATCATATATGTATTCAATCAAATTCAAGTATTGGATCATAATCCTAACATGAGATGGAAACTCATGATACTAATGTAGTGAGACCTATAATTCAAGTCTATATACAACTGTATCTAGATATATGTTAAAAACATATATTTTCTTATGGATATTGCCCCAAGCCTCATGACACGCAAAACGTTAACAAGTACCGTAAAACGGAGGTGATCATCAAGTCAATGATGATAATAAGGCCCTCGTAATAGGTGATTTGCCAATTCCTATTTGTTCTCAAATATAGTGTATCACGACTAATACGACTAACCAAAAGGCATTCTGTCGAGTATTAGTGGGATAGGATGTCAATCCTCAACAGGTTTCGAAGCTGTTCACTATATTCGCGCTCACATCAAGTGATTAATGGCTCATGATAGAGGGACTTTATGGCGATAAGTGTAACTTAGGCAATATCATGGTAATGATGTAACTAGAGTATATGTGCTCTTCCTAGCAATTATTTCCGTTGAAACATGGAAATATCATATAGAGATATGGGAATCATTCAGGATGTTATAGTAAAATCAAATGTCATGTCACAATAATCAGTTTGGAAACATTAGCATCTGAGTTCAGTATTCTAGTTAAGCAATTTGCCAGTAATTTATATATATCACATCTTAAGTCATAAACCATATCAGATAAGTATTCATTAGGAAATTGATTTGAATTATGTAAGTTATTCATATACTTATAAAATTATCAAAGTATATGTAAGCATGTATCTCCCCCACAGAGTTAAAACAAGTATTAGAAATGGGGCTATGACTCACCTTAAGCGTATCTGATAGAATGGAATTATGAAACCAAGTAAGATTATAGGAATGATTACGGAGACGTCTTCAATACGGAACCTGATTATAAGGAAGGTCTAAGATTTTGACTTTATACTAATGATGGAAATGATAATGAGAACGAATAACGATATGATCGTTAGGGTGAGAATATGATATGCTTAAAAATGCTTAAAGTTCAAAAATAATATTATTCATAATATTATCCTATTTTTATGTCTTTGAAATCAATATATTATTTCCTCGAAAGTGGGGAAACAATTCGTTAAGTTAAATTGTTAAAACGTTTTATATATAACGAAAGTTAATTATTAAATAAACGAATTATACAAATATGCAACATGACGTGATCGGGTGACGTAAAATGTAAAATAAAATAAGAATGTCAAATATAATATGTTGGTCCTTGTCCTTTTCCAGTTTTTACACTTTTTACCCTAACGGCGTTAGCATTACACCGTTAGTCCTTATTTTATAATAGTTGCATTTATAGTCCACCACTTGTCCAAAATAACTTATTGGTCCTGGAATATGATAATATATCAAATTATATCCTATAGATTCTGTTTTTACAGTTTCAGTGCTTACTTTTAACAGTTTGACAGTTTTAGTCCTCCTAAGTGTCGTCGCGTTACATTTTTAGTCCAAAGTCATAAAAATGATGAGAAAAATTATATAAAATTTTCCGAGGCTTATTTAATTAATATTAAGCTTATTTCAACAGCTTATTTCGTTCAGAGCTTCTTTTTCAGCTTATTGGGCTTTAACGAGCCAAATGTTAGCTTAAGGCCCATTAACATTTTGAAAATCGTACTTCATGAGACGAGTTGAGCTCATCAAAAATATCATTTTTCATGTTATATTTTCGTATCAAAAGTCTTGGATAAGCTAGCTTATCTCTAGAGCTTAAAAACTGCTTATTGGGCTTTAAAAGCCCAACTCGCTTAATTTCTTAGTTTTAAAAAGAGTGGTTTGTGTGATTCAGTTTGGTCGATTTAGAGTGTCGAGACGTGAGTATTTTTACAAGTTGTCTAAATGAAAATGATAGTTAGCTAGGTGGTCTATCGAGTGGTGTAAAAATATAGTATGCTTGTTAAGTAAGACTTAGGATCAAATGAGAAGAAATCTTAAAATGAGAAGAATGAGAAATAACAATAACCACACATTAGAGATGCATCGACTTGAATTAGATGCATTCCTAATCTTTTAGATACACCATAATATATATTCTAGCAAAAAGTTAGATGCATATACATATATTAGATGCATTTCATCAAGTTAGACAAATCCTATGTATTTTTCGTCCTCTACAGGTCAAATTTGTTGTTAGTACTACTTTGTATCGTTTTCACTTCAAAATCACTTTCGAAACTAATTAGGATGCATCTAAATGATTAGATGTGCATCTAAATCAAGTCAATGCATCTCAAATGTGTGATTATAGTTATTTCTCATCCTTCTCATTTTAAGTTTTCTTCTCACTGGATCCTTACTCTGTTAAGTAATATTTCAAAATATACGCCAGTTTTCTAGGCTACTAGGAACGTTTTTATAATAATAAAAGACTTAGAATAATTTCTAAGTATTTAGAGTTTTTGTACCGATTAAGCAAGGTTCTAAAATAGACTTGTTGGATGCATGTAACATAAAAATAAATGTGAAACAAGTGTGTGTCGTGACTCCTAGGCCTTCCAAGATAGAGGTTAGTCACTTGTTGTGTACTATATACGAATATATACGAAATGAATATGCATGAAACTTTATACGTTCGACACTAACTTTAATATGGTGCATGTAAACTTTTAACGTGTGAAATGAATTCAAATGAGTTCTAAAAGACTTACAATACTTCTAGGATGCTAGAGAGTCGAAAGAAATAGAGGAAAACACAAGGATTGCGTACGTTCGACTAATACCCAAGTAATACACTTATGGTTTTTAACCCGATATCACTCGTTTGCTTCTCAAACGTAATAGCGATTGCTTCTGATCCTTTCAGAGAATATTTGAGAGAGTAATAAAGTGATATTGAATGTTTAGAATGTAGGAAACAAGAGAATAGAAGAAAAACATATATAGTGAGAAGTTTTGACACGTACGAGTTCTAAAAATTTAGAAAACATGTGTACTATGCATTGTCAGGGAATTGATGAATTTGGATTGAACCTAGAATATAATATAACTATAAAAGAGTGTGTGAGAGCTTGAAATAAGGTACTTGTCCCTTGTGATTCATAGAAATGTCGACTAGCTATTTTATATACACACGATTTATATAAAATCATACAATACATAGAACATGGAAATGAAACTTGATTTTATTTATGGAACTATAATTGAAATATTTTTAGAATCACGTAGGAACAAACGAGAGTCAAAACGGTTAAGTTTTGATTTATTTGTTTATGTTGAGTGGATTGAATTTTTGTCGAATGGATTTGCTTTTAAATATTACGTAAAACGCGACGTGAGATGATGAAATTTGGCACGTTAATAGTTGAATAGGTGAGTAACGAGATGACATAAAAATATAAACATGTCGTGTTTAATATTCGAGAGAACGATGGTTGTTTTGTAGCTTGTTTAGTCGAATTTACATGAAATAATAAAACTAGAATTTGAGCTCGAATCTTTGGGCTGATGAATAGTAACGGATCGAGTGAAATGTTGGGCTGAGAAAATGATTAAGGGCCCGGTTTAGTGTTAATTAGAATTTAGGAATATTAATTAAGATTAAGTAAAATGTTTATATTTCGAATAACGTGTCGAGAACTGGTTCCGTCATTTCGTGAATTATATTATATCGTAACAACGACCAATTAATATAATAAGAAAAATTTCAATTTTTTCTGAAATAATGGGGATCAGTAACAGTAACAGTGGATTATTATTGATTAAAAATTTTAATTACAAGAAATTTTACAGGGTTCTACATAAAACCTTAGGATAATAAGTTAAATAGTTATAAACTTAAAAGGACTAGTTTTGCAAAAGTTATAAAGTTAAGGGTATAAAGGGTAAATATAGAAAACTTATAAGTCCAAGGGTCATTTCAGTCATTTTCCTAAAATATATAAGTATAGGGACTAATTGTGTCAAGTCTAAATAGTTATAAACCTAAGTAATATAAGTATTATAAAGTCTAGGGTAGATTTCGTAAATATATTAAACTTAAAGGTTATAAAATAAACTATCTTCATATATATATAGCAAACCTATTTTAAAGTTAGAAGCATAACACAATACTAGGGAGCTTCATGTGAGGAGTACTGTCTGCTGGGTTTACGATTTAAAGTGCCCTGACTCCTCAAACGATTATTGCATATACTTCTGAATTATGATGGCCCGAACGGTGTTATGTTATAACTAAACCATAATAACAACATAACTCAATAGTAAGGAGCTTCATGTGAGGAGTATTAACTTTCGAATTATGATGGCCCGAACGGTATTATGTTGATAACATAATACAATAGTAGGGAGCTTCATATGAGGAGTCTTATACTTCTGAATTGTGATGGCCTGAACGGTGTTGTGTTATATCTAAAACCTTAAAAACCATAAGAATAATTACTTAAGAAACTTAAACTAAACAACTAGAGCTTGACATATCCCCACACCTACAACACACCGGGATACGTGAGTAAGGCAGTCTAGTTTCCGAGTCACTAATTACATCAATTAGATTTCCCTAAGCCCAGGTGAGTTTTCATAGCCTCACACCTTTTTAAACGCTTTCTAAATGCTTTCCAAACCCTGTGAGGGGGTTACATGCTACTTGCTTTACTTAAAAACCGAATACAAGTATTTTTCTTTGGTTGTTGCACGAGTAAACTATCCGCCACCACTACATAACTAAAATTCATGAATCTAATCGTTTGGGATATTTTACCCACGCGAACGCGAATATAGTTGATAGATTTATTGGAGTTTGACAACGGTGGTATTAACATCTCTCTGGATGGTACCAATAAGTACTATATTTGAACCCACTGAAGGATTAACTTTGGCAAGTTATCTTTCGCATCCCCTCATGGTTGGGTCTGCAACCCCCATGATCCAGATTGTTAACGTGTGGTTCATGAGCTTAGTGCAACATACACCACTCTTGATAATTATGCATGCATCACAATTATCACACATACACACACACACAACATTTTCCTAGATGGGTGTAACAACGGAGCCCAGGGAACTTGTATTTACTAATACTTAAACCTATGATTCTCACTCAAAACCTAGTGTTGACTTTTTAAGCATGTAATCTAGGTATCACTACTACGGAGTCATGGCAGAAGGAGGCACTGAACTCGGAGGACTTTCAAACCGGTTATCATTCAAACATAACCTATTACTCAGACTTTGGGACCTCAACATAAGTAAAAATATATCTTTTACCGTAAAAACTCTGATATTTTAAGGAATGATAACCTATTTTCTAAAAACGTCTCTTTTCGAGTCGTTTTCTATTACTGTAACTGTGATTCCATGAAGTAATACCCCAATCCTAAATCCGCTGCGAATTTGATAATGGGGTGTTACACTACCGGGCAACGACGCCAAGTGCTTTAACCATTGATCTGCAATCACTATGATTCTAATTAAGGTTGGAAGGGCAAAAGGTAATTTCTCCCTAGAAAAATAAATAAATAAATAATAATAATAATAATAATAATAATAATAATAATAATAATAATAATAATAATAATAATAATAATAATAATAATAATAATAATAATAATAAATACATAAATAAACAAATAAATATATATTTTTTTTTAAAAGGAACTATCTAATCAAGGTTAAATTTCTTAGTCACCATGACTGAAACTTTATTCCCTCTTTAACTTTACTTTCTTCCTTTAAATATTACGATCAAACATTGATTTCACATTTAAGCCTTAAACAACACATCAAATCTTCGTAAAGTGAAGATGCGAACAATAATTCAACATAATCGACGCTACAGTCGGTGATTTCATGGTGAAAAATAATGTTTAGTGGGACGAGAATATACGTAAGTCATCTTAATCAGGTTTCGGTCATATTATCATAAAGATGCATAATTTCTGTTATTATTATTATTATTATTATTTTATTTTTTCATTTTCAGAATAACAATTTTATATTTAAGTAATTAATTAGTATCATGTTTAAAACTTGCAATAACAACTTAAAACAAAGATAATATAATATTTAATATTAAACAATTAAATTTAGTCATTCAAAAAAACAACATAACTATTACGGAGTATTTTAACTTGCCATACTAAGAGACACTTCCTAGTTCCTATAATCCTAGAGTAGAGTTATTTTGAAAACCAAACAATGCTCACATACAAAGGGACACATCCCCACCCTCCATCTAAATCTGATCAATGGCTGAGATTAAAAGAAAAATACTAATTAAAAAAAAAACTAAACGTAGAAGGGCAGTTTAGTACATTTACAAGAATCACAAAATACACCAAATCTTCAATATTTCTCACATTTCTTCTCTAACCAAACACACACTAAAAACACACACTACTCACAAAAAGAAAACCGATCAAAAACCGCCATAACTTCCGGCATCACAACCCCGATCCCGATCCCGATCCCGATCCCGATTCCGACCGTTGCGTATTAGTTCCGTTCATCATCAATAAACAACTCGCCACGTCATCATCTCCATCTTTATCATCGAATGCTTACGTCATAGAAGCAGATATCACAAGTGATAAAGGTAAATAACATAAGCTTGTTGATTGACCTAATCTGGTGATTATAAAGGTAAATTACAGATGTTGAAGATATTACGTGGTTGATATTTTCTGTGTATATGTAAGTCATCTATTAGTGTTGGTATGTGTATGTATATGTATACTTGTCGACATATGATTCTTATTGTAATTGATTGCGTGACTCACGAGAAAATTTGTAATGTAGAGTATACGTGCTTGCTAAGTAGCGTAATCAGTTAGTTATATGTATGCTTATTGAGACACGTGACTAGTCTAGCGTTTGCTAAATACGTGTAATTAGTAGCTTGTAGAGTAATGTAGAATATAAGCTCCTGGTTAGTAGCGTAATCAGTTAGGTATATATATGCTTATTAAGACATTCGCGTTTGCTAAAATATGTGTGATTAGTAGCTTGTATGGTAATGTGGAACGTACACGCTTGGTATAGTATGCGACTACCTAAGCTGTATGGAAGTATAAGTAAAATGAGTGGATGATTGAGCGTAGCGTGTTTGATTGTGTATGAGCTTATTGTGACTGATTTGTGAGATAGTTAATAATGTAGAATGTGTGTTGCTTGTTGAGTAGCATAATTAAGTTAACTGTTAGTAGCTTTTATATGTGTATGTATAGAGTTTCAGGTTTGTAGTCTGCAGGGTATTGAGGAATATACACGTTTGGTATATATGAGTATGCGATTATCTAAGTTATAAGGAAGAGTTAAGTTGACTGAGTATATGTAGTGAGATTGGTGTCAATATGCGATCAGGGATAAATAAGGTTCATTTGAAAGTTGAGTTTGATACAGGGCAGTTGATTTTAAGTGTTAATATGGAGTATGGACAGTCTCTTGTCGATAATTAGGCCATTGAGTAATTTGGCACTTTTATAATGTAATTGTAGTTGTTTATATATCAAAGTTAGTTTTCATAAGGATTGGTGGCCGGAGATAACTCATTTAAGGGAAACGAGGACTTTGTAAATATCGAATAAGTTGTCTTAATGATTAGATATGTTTGCTATGATAGGTTGTTATAATACTAAAATGGATAATTTGAAATAGATAAGGATTAGTCATCAGTAGCTTTAGAGTAATGTAGACATACACCCTTGCTGAGTTGCATAATCAAGGGAGCGTTAGTATTTAAATATATATACCCCAAATTGGACTTATTGATATACATGAATAGTATTAAATTCATAGATATGCATACATGACTACCTAAGTTGTAAGGATGAGTTAATTTCAGTGGGTAGAATAAGTAGTTAATTTGTATTAAATTCGAGTTCGGTTGTGCCACCTTAGCGGCTATGCCCTTGGCTTAACCTTATTTCTCTAAGATCTACTTCTTGTTTCGACCGTTTATTATTATTATTATTATTATTATTATTATTATTATTATTATTATTTTGTTGACTTACATATTGTTTTAGTGTAAAATCACATATGATTGATTAATAAGCTAACATACTATTTTTGTAGAAGAAGTTGTTTTTGAGACATTTGGAATACTACCAACATTAAAGGGCAAAAAGATGTCAAGACAAAGAAGGCTGCCATGAAGATGAATTGGACAATGAAGCTTTATTCCGTTGACTACCGTGTTTTCATCATTATATTGTTCATTTGGAAAAGACAAAGCGGTTAATTACTTGTTGTAGTTAAGATAAAAAAAAACAAGACCTGGTGCAGTTTAGTTTTTGGCATTGGTTTGATATGTGCAAGATTTAGTAATCTTTAAAACTTGTTAAGAAGTGACAGGTTTATGCATTTTAGTATGTTATATACTTGGTGTTGCTCTATCTAAGATAAGGAAATGATATTATGTATTTCTTTTGGTTAACCAAAAATTCTGGAATCAAATGGCGAAACGTCGAAGATGTTTTTACTAGTTAAGATGTGTTTGTGATTTGTTTTGTTTAATCAAATGCATGATCACATGTGATACAAAAATTATTACGATCTACATGTTATATCACATGTGATTTTCAGAAGTATCACATGTGATTTTCAGAAGTATCACATGTGATTTTGAGAAAAATCACATATGATTTTTTTACTAGTTTTTATAATAAGGAATAATCAATGCATGATCACATGTGATATAAAAAATATTATCAGACACATGTTATATCACATGTGATTTTCACAAAAATCACAAGTGATTTTCACAAAAATCACACGTGATTTTCAGAAAAATCACATGTAATTTTCAGAAAAATCACATGTGATTTTTTACTAGTTTTTGTAATAAAGAAGAGGTACATTGATATGTAAATTTTACTAGTTAAGATGTGTTTGTGTTTTGTTTTGTTTAGTCAAATGCATGATCACATGTGATACAAAAATTATTACCAGACACATGTTATATCACATGTGATTTTCAGAAGTATCACATGTGATTTTCAGAAAAATCACATGTGATTTTTTACTAGTTTTTATAATAAGAAATAATCACATGTGATATAAAAAATATAAGAAATAATCACATGTGATTTTTTACTAGTTTTTTACATGTGATATAAAAAATATTATCAGACACATGTTATATCACATGTGATTTTCACAAAAATCACACGTGATTTTCAGAAAAATCACACGTGATTTTCAGAAAAATCACATATGATTTTTACTAGTTTTTGTAATAAGAAGAGGTACATTGATATGTAATTTCTTGTTTTTACTAGTTAAGATGTGTTTGTGTTTTGTTTTGTTTAATCAAATGCATAATCAAATGTGATACAAAAATTATTACCAGACACATGTTATATCACATGTGATTTTCAGAAGTATCACATGTGATTTTGAGAAAAATCACATGTGATTTTTTACTAGTTTTTATAATAAGAAATAATCACATGTGATATAAAAAATATAAAAAATATAAGAAATAATCACATGTGATTTTTTACTAGTTTTTTACATGTGATATAAAAAATATTATCAGACACATGTTATATCACATGTGATTTTCACAAAAATCACACGTGATTTTTAGAAAAATCACATGTAATTTTCAAAAAAATCACATGTGATTTTTTACTAGTTTTTGTAATAAGAAGAGGTACATTGATATGTAATTTCTTGTTTTTACTAGTTAAGATGTGTTTGTGTTTTGTTTTGTTTAGTCAAATGCATGATCACATGTGATTTTGAGAAAAATCACATGTGATTTTTTACTAGTTTTTATAATAAGAAATAATCAAGCCATGATCACATGTGATATAAAAAATATTATCAGACACATGTGATATCACATGTGATTTTCACAAAAATCACACGTGATTTTCAGAAAAATCACATGTAATTTTCAGAAAAATCACATGTGATTTTTTACTAGTTTTTGTAATAAGAAGAAGTACATTGATACGTAATTTCTTTCATAGTAAATCACATGTGATTTAAAGAAATAAAAAATGAAATACCATTAAAGGAAGAAATCACATGTGATTTCCGGAAAGTAGAACTATATTGATAAAATAAACACCATCTAGGAAAAAACCAGTGTATTCAAGTGTAATAACTAGTAACTACATATGTTCCATAACTAGTAACTACATATGTTCCATCCATGTACATCAATATGTCTCTTATCATTTGCAATGCTTTGTTGTGTTCCATCCATTTCCACCATTAATGTATATGGTGGCCCGTTCTCTTCGTGCAGCAGCCTCTTCTTTGTTTTGCATGATCGCTTCTATTTTCTCTTTTGATCTTCGAGTATTATCCCATTCGTCTCCTAACTAATTAAAAATTTAAGCCCAACATTTGTGATCAATAAACAAGAATGGTCCAAACTTAAACAAACGGAAAGAAACATGTTTGTTAACTACTATCGGACTCTACAAGCATCAGCATGATAGCTAATTAATTGTTGCAACTAAAATAGAATCAAACTTGACATGTCAAAGTAGGCACGTTAAGTATAATGTCAAACTGGATCAGGTCAAAACAAGTAAATTTAGAGCAGGTCTAGTTGATCAGAAACACTTTTTTGTGATTTTGTCTAGGACTGTCCTAAGATAAAGCGCCAATATCCTCTAATTATATGATACAAAAATTATATGTTTCAATGACGATGTAAAATTTTGAATAATATGATGTAGGAAGTCTTATGCATTAGAAATGTACTTTTGATGAGTTTCGACCCATTTCTTTTGAAGCTAACAACTAACTTTTAGACATTACCCATTAGAGAAGAAACACAATCTGGATCAAACTATTCATAAGAGAAAACGCCAAAAGGCCACCTCAAAATTATAATAAACCATTATAACCAAAATTAATCATATAATCAAACATGCAAAAGCTGTCTTTCATATAACCAAAATTAATCATATAATCAAACTTACAGAGGATCTCATATTATCAAGCTTTCTTTCACGTTCTGCATAAGCTGTCTTTGAAGAGCCTGGTTCTCTTCTGACATTCTAATCCTCCTGGTCCGAACCTGGAACATGGGCCAAAGTTTGCATACATCTTTAAGTGGTTATAGCTTGTTGTTTCCGGCATATAATTTGTTTCCAGCATATAAAGTAGGTAGGCTGCATAACGGAATGGGCTACTTTCTAGCGCGGTTCGAGTTAGGTTGGCTTGATCCCCCTTCATTTCTACTGTCAAGTTTTATTTTATGAAACATCAATGTATCAATATGGTACATAGACTATTTAACTAAAGTAATAATCTATTTCTTTTTTCCTTAAAACAATGAAGGAGTTCATGTGCATTTCTACTTACACATTCAATCCATTTCTTTTCAGCTAGTTTCTTCTATTTTACCCATTTAACACATTAGATATAGGACATAACTAAAATCTACCTATCTTTATGCAACTAGATCCAATTTGTTTCCTAAATTCAATATGTTCAAACGTTCGACTAATAGATTACATTGTGCTTATTCAATCTTCACAAATATGAGGTCAGGGGAAAAAGTAAATGTTTTACCTTAGTCTCAAATAATTTGTGTTATCCACCTGGTTGTATAACCAAATACTCGATGCTATAAGTGAATTTGATGAATTGTTTTGACTTTTGAGGGTTGAATTAAAAAGAGTTGCACCATTGACTTTGAGAAAAAGTGTTGCATCCAATAACTTGGTGCTCCATATGTCCTATAACTATCAAACACTTACTAAAAGTTCCCACCAATGAATATATATTCTACAAAAAAATTCTTCTACTGAAAAAATCATACCCATTCTTATTGGCATTGAGAAACAAAGGTGCCTTGCTTGCCATATTCACAACATCACTGCACCAAGAACCACATTAGCACACTAACAAGACTGAGATACAAGAATCATACTTCAGAACCACATTGCCATATCCAAAACAAAGGTGCATTTGATGCACCAAGACTAACATACAAGGTACACCGACATGCAAATCTATATTTAATTTGATTATAGTAGAACTGTTCGCAAATTATGTTTGTGAACAATTATGTTTTATATAACTATGATCAAATTTTGGTGCACTTTGCATGTCAGTCTTGTTATACTAATGTCTTTTGTCTAGTTTTTCTTTTAGAATAAAAGAGATAGAAAAACCAAATAGGGATACTTTGTGTAATTCACAATTTTTCGCATTTGTGAAGCATACAGGTAGATGTTAGAGGTCTTACATTTGTTTAAGTAAAACTGTGGATTCACCATCCTTTGCATCCCATAGTACACCTGCCCTTGGATAGAAGGGGCCGCAGTTGCAGACGGATACACACCGGTCGAAGACGGAATTAGATAAACCGGCGAATCTGTCCCCACCAGTGACATCAGGTAGCCACCTGTCGTCATATGCCGCTGCTTCTGCTAGTAGTACGGCGGTCTAGGACCCGCAACTTGTATCTTAGCATAATAATCACCATAATAAACTCTTGGATATGCTTTTTGTGCATCTTGAAAGCAGGCGCAACAACACTATCAGCCATCACATTCACACTTCAGACTATCTACACGGCCAACTATCTCACCACCTGAACACTTCATTAAACTTACCATCCTCACGACGGCACCAGCTCACGATCTCATCTCCACGACCACCTCATCTCCATGACGCGAACCTATATACAAACAGAAAAGTTAAAAACCAGGGTCGTTCCATGTGAAATTCAATTGTTCATTTCATCAAACACATGGTGTGCGTTTAACTGATATCTTTTCTAAAGCATAATTTACATAAAGATCAGATGTAAAACACATAAACTTACTCGTTATGAGATTCAGTTTATACTTATCACATGTTTAATTGGATGAATTGAAATTCAGATTTAGGGTTTGATAAGAGGATCGAAAGTTGGAAGTTGATGTTCAATTGAGGATGAGAGAAAACACACGTTTGTGTGTGTGTTTTTTTTAGAGATTACAAGAGGAGTTTTTTTAATTTTGTGTTTATATAGTTGACAATTATACCCTTGTAGTGTAAAGTATGCATTTAATCTCAACCATTAGATCAAATAAGATGGAAGGTGGGGATTGATCCCTTCGTATGTAAACAAAGTTTGGTCCTCAAATGATCTTAAATCATAATCCTATGCCTTTAGTTACCGGACTTGACAAACTAAACCCCCCAAAAAATGTTCAAAACCCTCCTCCTCCGTCGCACCACCACCACCACCACCACCCACCGCCACTTCTCAACCTCCCTCTACACCAAATACTCCTTCACCCCACCTCCTTCTCTCAACTCCAAAACCCATTCCCAAACACCCCCAAACCCATACCCAAAAACCCACACCAAGAAAAACAAACCCTTATACCAACCCCCCTCCTCCCTCCCTAACCCAAACCAAAAACCCATCAAACCCGACTTACCATTCGACTTACGTTTCAGCTACACTGAAAGCAGCCCTGATGTCAGACCCATTGGTCTCCGTGAGCCCAAATACTCCCCTTTTGGCCCTGGCAAAATTGACCGTGTCTGGACTGGTGTTTGTGCTCCTGCTGTGGACCCCAGTATGGGGAAAGAGGAGTTTCAGAAGATGGAAGGGAAGAGGAAGCTTATTAGGGGGAGGATTCAGGGTGTGGAGCTGAGTGAGGCGGAGAGAGTCGCGTTGGTGGAGCAATGTGGGCGGAGTAGGACTAAGAGACAGATTAACTTGGGTATGTTTTTTAAGGTTGTTTTTTTTGCTTAGGTGGGTCGATGAAATTGTTAGAAATGATATTTAGATTACTATTTAATAATTAGTACGTGTGACCTGAAGGCGTGTTTTTTGATAAGTTAAGTAAGCTACATGTAGTGTTTTTATTAGTGACTTCTTTGGCATTTAAATCAAATGACAGAATCATATACTGATCAGTAGAACTTGGCTCATAAGCAATCCGATAAATACAAGTTACAACTACCTATAACCCGTTAAGTTCAAATGACTCACAAGGCTTGTTGCACTGAATCTGAGTCCATCTCTTGGAACTCAAAGTAAAAATTTCATCTTTCCAAGGGTTTAAACAAACTGCAAAACCAAAAAGAGTGAAGTATTCCGGCTCAGGAATACCATTGTCAAAATTTTAAACCCTTGGAAAGTTGAAATTTTTTACTTTGAGTTCCAAGAGATGGACTCAGATTCATTGATTTGTACGTGTATTGTTTATAAGTTTAGCAACCCAAATGTCGTGATTCGTAAGTTAAGTGAGTAAGTGACCTATGTGACTGATAAAAAGAAAAAAAACTAGTTTAGTAACTTAAGTGAACAAAAATGCAAAGTTTATTAACCTCAACCTTGTTTATTTATTTATTTATTTATTTATTTTTCTTTTATGTTAAATTAAGTAATTTTCATTTCTCACGTTTTAGTTACTTACAAATTGGCTAATGAAAAGGATACTTTTATATAAAAAAATGATGGATTTTATGCATTGTTGAAAGGGGTGTTTGGATTAGCTTATTTTACCGGCTTATGCGATTATTTTTATTTGGAAAAGCTAATAACCTCACTTTTTTTGGCTTATGAACTTAAATAAGCCATAAGCTCTTAGATTAATTTGGGTATGTTTTTCTATGGTTTTGGTGATAAAGATTTACTAATTTAATTGATTATAGTAAAACATTTGTCTGTTTTATTGGTTAAGTAAGAGTTGTTAGAGCGCTAGGAAGTTGTCAAAAGGTGTTGCCACATCAGAATAAGTAAACCATGTTTTACCGGGTTTAGTAACCAAGAAAATTGGGACATACTAAAACACACAAACAACACACGCATACACTTGCATAAGAAATGGGGGAAAAAAAAATCAACTTTCACAGTGTTGATCCACCAACACTGAGCTTCATAACGCTGAGAACAAAGTCGAGGGCGCCATGGCATCAACACCGGCGTTGTGGTAACTTTAAGGGTACAACCGTCTTAAATGATGTATCTGTGTCTGGTTTAGGTGGTGTTGTAACAAAAGAAATCGGCTTTTAAAAAAATGATATGTTTGCATAAAAATGGTAGTATACAAATTGTTACAAACAATGTTGGGTTATGAAATGACCCTAGCTGGACACGAAACCATATTTTTAGATGACTAGGTTGTAAAAGAAGTTTACAATAATTAAAACAGGACAAATGATAATGTACATTGGTATTTTATGTAGAAACACCCATTATTATAAGATTATAGAAACAAACTATGGTTAGCATTTTTGTTGCCACTGATAAGAATATAATTACATATTTTTGGTCAGTAATAGTAACTGAAATTAATGGCCTTTCTGATCTCATCTGTATTCCAATAAAAGAATCAAAGAATTTTGGGTCATGTTGGTTTGGTTGGTGAAGAAATGCATGCAGGTTACTGGTATTGATGTGTCTAAGGTTAGCATAATTGGTAGAGGGATTAAGTTTATTGCAAGTTGATGAACTTATGAGGGTGAATTATGATTCTTAATAAAAACGAATTAATGATGTAAATGATTATGTTATTTGTTTGTATAGATTATGGTGACTTGAAAATGTTGTTCGAAGATATATACATATAGATCAATGTTTTTGGATTGGAAGATGCAAGTTTCCGCAGCAATGTATCGTTTTGATGTAAGTATTGCCAGCTAGAGCCTAGAGGTGGATATAGTCGACTAGTGAAGCTCAAAGGTTGGGAAATGCTTCCTAAATGGTTTTCTAAGTAATACCGGAATGCAATATATAACTTAAATTTAAAATATCCAACCACTTATGCTACACTGCATTATACTCAGTATCATTAGGGATATTTTTATCACCTGTATAGGCATTAGGTGTCTCAAACCATGTTGATTTGTGAATTAAGATAATCAAATATAGATATGTTGCAAACGCCTAAAGGCAATTCAGTGAGTTTGTTACGGTGCCTTAATCTGAAAGAAAACAAGATCTCTGGAGATCAAAGTTTTTGTGCTCATCCTGGTCGACTGACTTATGGAACGTGGAATATCTGTTTTGATGCCAGTAATCTTTGAAATTCTAAAGGGATCTCAAGCTGTACACATTTAGTTGACTGTTACTCCCGATCGACTTGTGTTTTTTGATCAACATTTTCACCTAGGATATCTTTCCAATTCTCTCACAGTAATTGTATCAAGAATGCGTTAGTTGTGCATAAGTGTAATTGTATTCTGTAATATACTATAAGCTACTAAACAGGAACTATGTACCATGACTTGATGAGATGTTCACTACTTATGTTGCATTCAGGCAAAAAACCAACTAGCTTCAGTGTTATATAGTTAGGGATGCTTTATCATTTGTGTAGACTTTATGCGTATTCACTTTGATTAGCAACAAATTTCTTAAGTGGTTAAGATAATTATATACAGTTATACGCTTCAGGAAAATCAATGCTTTGTTAATTGTTAAAAAGAAAACTAAGAATTGGGTTCTAGGGCTCAAAATTTCTTGTGTTCTCTAGAACTTACTAACCCTTGCAAATTGATGAACTTGTCAGCGTAAAATGAGGTTCTTATGATTCACTCAAGCGATTAAATATGTTTGATATGATTCTGCGTAGCTGTAAATGTCACTAGAACGAATGGTTAGTGGTTAATTAATATGGATTGGAGGATGCAAGTTTGTAAAGAAAGTGTTCTTTTGCTGTAGGTATTGGTGTATTGAGAATGATGTAGTGTAGATTAAAATACATATTATGTCCCTGAATGACTCTTGGAGCAATAGCCAAAAGTAATACTTAAAAATTAGGAACTGTGGATTATCATGAGGAAGTATGAACCACTTGGGTTCCACTGCATGATCTAGAAATAGGTATGTTTTGTCAGCTGTGTAGGCAGTAAGTGTCCCCTAGTTGCTGAATTAAAATACTCGGATATAGTTATACACCTAAAGGCAATTCAGTGACTGTGGTTATCTTTATTTCAATCTGTTGGACAAAATTAAGAATGGGCTGTGTTATTTTTAGTTGACGAACCTATGGAACGTAGAGTTTCTTCTTTAATCGAGTAATATGTAAACTGTAGAAGGTATCAAATAATGAAAGGTGGTGTTTGGTTTGTACTTAGAAATCACTATGGGTATGGGTTTGAGAGAAGCGGAATAGAAAAGGGTATAAATTTCTATGCCCAAACCTTTTGGTGGGTATGCAGTATGCCTGACTTCATGGGTATCAAACCCAGTTCTTCAAATTTATACCCTTAAAACAAACATAATCAGACACTACTAAACCCAAACCCACCAACTAAACACACCTTATGTTACGTAGTTAGCTTTTCCTACCAATCAACTTGTGTCTAATATTTTGGAGTATTTTGTATTAATAAGCATTTTGTTATTTAAAAATGTGATATTAGCCAGTAAAATAGTTTCAGATTTTGAACTTTCACAAGATGGCATGATAAGAGATAGTTATATATACTTTACATGTTAGAATGACCTCTCTAAGGCATCTATGTCTGCTTGATTCTGCCTTGTGGACTAAGAGATAGAAGCTCACTAGACTATCTAGTTTTCTTTGATGTGTTTTAGGGTATTGACTAAATCCATGAGATAAGCCGTAAATAGACTTACCTTCCAACCCTTGCGAATCCAGGTCTTGGTGCACTAGTAAACGACGAATGTGACAAAGAGGATCTGCAAAACTATATGTGAATGGCTTACCTGGATGTTTAATACACTCTTTTTCATCTTATGAATCTGCTACTTTTTCTTGGTGGTGATATGTATTTATATGCGTGTCTTTGTAGGAAGGGATGGATTAACACACAACATGTTGAATGACATTCATAATAACTGGAAACAAGCTGAGGCAGTTAGGATTAAATGTATGGGTGTACCGACTGCTGATATGAAAAATGTGTGCGCACAGTTAGAGGTAAGATTATTTTCTTTTAGTGTGTATGCGTTTTATGTGTAGGAATTTTCCAGCACTTGGACTGTTGGACGGGCATGCATTTTTTTATTTATTATATTGCTGTTTCCGTCAACTATCACAATTTGCAGATGGCTGTAATTTTTTTATAAAAAAATTTCCAGTCAGACATTTTAGGAGATACTTATTTTCTCATTTCAAAATTCCCAGTTCCATTTAGTTTCAAGTATATTATAAAATGGATTATAGGCTGAAAAAGCTAGGATTAGTTGTATGGGACTATGGATTTGATAAATGCTGATATGAAAAATGTGTGCACTGTTAGAGGTACGATCGTTTTCTTTTAGTGCGTATACATTAAGAATGTAGAATTTTTTTAGCATTTCTCATTAAATCATACTGTTTCATGACTTTCATCAAAAGTCACAATTTGCAGATAGGTAAGACATTCTGATTATCAACAAAACCTTAAGTAGAACAAGAGGAAGTCAGTCAATGGATGATAACACTTTTTGCTGTGTAAATATAGATGATCACAATTGTAGTTGATGGAAGTTTTTTAAAATCAATTGTAGGTTGCTTAACGTTATAAAAGCCATAAACATGACGGAACTCCGCGTATGTGTTCCAGGATAAAGCATTTGGTAAGATCATACACAGACACGGTGGTTCACTTATATTGTACAGAGGCAGAAATTACCACCCTAAGAAGAGGCCGGCAATTCCATTAATGTTATGGAAGCCCCAAGAGCCCATATATCCAAAGCTTATTAAAACTACTATTGAAGGTCTAAGTATCGAAGAAACAAAGGAAATGAGGAAGAAAGGTTTAGCTGTTCCTGCCCTCACGAAACTTGGTAATTGTTCACTGTTCAGTTGTGAGAACTATGTAATAGTGCTATCTTGATTTAATTTATGTTTTGACACAATGTGCTAATGCAGCAAAAAACGGTTATTATGGTGGTCTTGTTCCGATGATAAGAGATGCCTTTCTTGTGGAGGAGCTGGTGCGAATCGATTGTCAAGGTTTGGAGAAGAAAGATTATAAGAAGCTAGGTGCCAAGTTGAGGGTAAGTGATAAAATTAATATATCTTTAACAGTGCACCATGATCACTTAATCGCACACCTAAAAGCTAACAGATGATGTTTACTAACATCTTAGTATTTAAATTAGTTTTCATTTATGTTACCAGACTTTTCTTCTACTAATTTTAATCAAAGGGTTGAAGATAGTTCCAAGATGAGAAAGGATAGGATGATATCCATGCAGGTCATCCAAAGATTAACAGTTCTAGCTTGCCTGTTATAATTATCCTTAATCTTTGGAATTTGGCGAGTCTGCATTCCTTACGCTTCAAAAGTCCCACTCTGAAAACCATGTGGCAAATCATGTGCAAGTTACATGCTAAAAGAACTAACACGCCCTAAATCTGGAAAAAGGGATTATACATAGGGAAAACACACAAAAAAGAATAAATTGCAAAACCCGCCCCTATGGTTAGACAATTTGCAGGTGCAGTCCCTACAACTTCGAAAGTGCACACTCAATCCCTGTGGGAAATTCGAGTGCAATTATTTGCACTCCCTGCCAAGGATGATAACTGCACACCAAATTCTGAACTTTAAGTTTATAGGGAATGCGCCTGGAATTTAGCCAAACCACAGGGCCGATTTTTGCAATGTACTCCACAAAAAATAATTTGGTTCAAGTTAGGGCTAAGACATGTTAGTCGAATTAGCATGTAATCTTACTCCATATTCGTCATTTTGGCAGCACTGGTGTTTTTTGAAACAAAAGTTTAGTAAACCAACCTGGCCAATTCCGAGGGAGAAAGGGTAAATATACAACGTAAAATGAGAGGTTTTAGTATTTGGGTGTCTTGCATACATTCTATGTGAAAAACATAAAAGCTGGACTAGCTACAAACCTACAATTACCTTTTAACTAGCTAAAAAGCTCGACTGATTATGTTTTATCTGTATGTATTTCCATTTTTAACGTTTATACTCCTTAGAATTATTAATGTTAATTTTTCCTTTTATTTCTATCCGTCTGTTTATAAGTAGTTCTTATGTATACTTGTTTTTTTAGGACTTGGTTCCATGCTTCCTAGTGACATTTGAGAAAGAACAAATAGTTATATGGCGAGGTAAGGACTACAAGCCTAAAGAAGGTGGCTGCTTTCTCATGGCCCGTGAATCTTTCGACAATTCATCCAGTGATGCTGACCCAAATCACGAAGGCCGAGATGTCAGTCATGATCAAATTGAGTCGGACTCTTGTGACGAAAAGTAGATTTCTTTGTCGCTGCATATTTTGAACCAAAACTGTGGTATCTTGGTTGGGTACTTCTCGCTTGCACATGAACTCGAAGATGAATCATGAAGTAGAAAGCAAGCGAGGAGTCAGTATGGGTTATGTTGGTGGATCCTTGAAGAAATCTGTCATTGACTTGTTGAAAATGTGTCAGCACGTCACATCGTCTTTATGTGTACCTAAAGAGATGCGATGTCCCTAATTTCACCTTTCTTTTTTAAATTTTTTGTAGAGTTTTGTAAATGGTAATCTCATATTTATAAACATTAAGGTTGATTTTTACCTTTCTATTTGTGAGTAGCTTGTACAACTGCCTTGATCAATATCCTTAAATAATTCATTTATAATCCCCATAGAAAACAGTTGGCAATATTTATTCAGATTTATAGTTTAACTGTTAAAGTGTCGATTTTGAGAATAGCATGTAACCCTGCTTCTGTTTGAGATAAAACATTCAGAGATTTTATTTAAACTGATATTTTGTAAAGGCTATATGTGATCAGCATAGCTTAGGGTAAGTGTAATAAGGAGCACACATGGTCATGATTGCCAGATGAGCGCCAACTTAGCTCTCTTTTACAACTAAATTCACAACCGGCTTAGTGTAATAAGATGACCGTTGTCACCACTAAAATATACCTCAAACACAGACCCGTCTTGCATGCCAAAGGGGCACACATGACCACGACTATGATCATCTGTTACACATGGTCTAAATTTGCATGTGTATAAAATGTACTGGCTTTAGTTGTCTAATAGTCAAAAGTCAAAGCTTATAGAAAGGAAAAGTTACGAGAGTTAGGTGTAGTGGTACACCAATAACTCTTATTGATATTTCACATCATCATTCACCCAATAACACTACAATAACTAAAGCACCCACCCCAGCTATAACTGTTATTGGTGCATGTGAGTCCTAGCATCTTTTTTTTCACCTTAAAACAAACACATTTCAAACTAAAATTTAAATACGATACGAAATACAAAGAAATTAAAAATGTGATACGACAAATACATAAAAACTAAAAATATTTTGCTCGGATCTCGTATTTGATTTTTTTTTATATTAGCCTCATCTTCCGGCGTCATCCCATCGGTGCTAAAATTAAGAAACTTCAATTCCTCGAATTTCTTTTGAGTCACGATATAATCATCTTTTTTAGCACGTTCTTGTCGCAACTCTTCTTGGACCATTCCTTGAAAGCTTCTCTACTTGACGAAGATCCCGCCGATTTTTAGAGTCCGATTTTTGACTCTTGGAAGGCCTTGGCTTGCCGAGAGGACGTGGTTGCGGATCATTTCGAAATAGCTTGTTCGATTCTTCAACGTCATCATCCATATGAACGCGTATTCCGGGAACAATGGCATTGACACCACGCCATTTGTGGTGATCTTTCAAGATATACCGTGCTGCATAGTTGGCAAACGCAAACCTCCAAATTTCTTTTTTTTTTTTTTTTTTTTTTTCTTTTTTTTTTTTTAATAACGAGTTAGCCACGTCAAATCGTTTTCACCACTAAGATGTTCATGTTCGGCGATAACCCCGACCAACTTGTTACAATCACGTGTTAACGATGTCCACTTTCCCGTGATCATATCCTTGGTACGTGGGAAGGATGCATTGCAGTTGTATTAACTATGAACTTTTTGCCAAATTTTTTTATAATTTCGGTCCACGCCAAGTCTTTCGTCCTCAGATATTTGTATGTAAGTTTCGGCCAAAAGTCTTTCTTTCGATTGTTTCCAATGGTACGTGTGACGTCGGTTTTCTTCTCTCTCGGCTTTCGTGATCTTGCTTTTCTGATGAGAGAAGACTCGGTTTGTGATGTTTGTGATGGTGAGTCGTGTGCCGATTGTGGTGGTGGTTGTGTTGGTTGGGTTGGTGGCATCATTTGTGTTGGTTGTGAAGAATTACCGAGAGCTCCAAAGTTGTAAAATGGGTATTGCTATTGAAGTTGGAGTAAAGCCATTTAGTTAAAATGATCTTGATTCATTTGTAAATTTTTGTGGTGTGAAGACGGATTGTGGGAAATATGGTTGTTGCGAAGCATATTGTGCAAATGATTGTTGTTGGTTTGCATATTGTGCAAATGACGGTAGCGGGTGTTAGAAAAAATAGAATGGGCGGATGATGGTATAGCGGGTGTTGGGGAACTCGAATTAGCGGATGAAGAAGATGAAGGAAATATATTATTGTTCATGAGCCAATCATTGTTTTGTTGTGACATTTTTGGAAGAGGAGATTGAATTGTATGTGAAAGTATATATAAATTGTGATTTGATTTGAATATTTGAAAAATATCAGTTAAAAGTGGGTATTTATAGGTTATAAAAGGATTTTTTTTTGTCCGTTGCACTATTAACGTTTAATAACGGTCGATTTTTATTATTTTTTTTTTAAAAAAGAGAGAAAAACCAAACAACGCTCGCCAATTAACAAACGAATGAACGAATGACGTCAAAACGGCATGGGGACCGGTGTAATACGGCGGCATAGTTGATGTCAAAAAAAGCCAACGACGTGTCGTTTGGTGCACTCTAATGAGAGTCAAAGCTAATTGATACTCCGTCCGTCTCATATTAAGTGTCCGCTTACATCATCCACAAAGTTTTAGAAAATTCCACTAACTATACTCTCCACCAATCAAATATCATTTTTACCCACTAAGGTCTCATCTCATTGGTTGATATAGAATATGGACACTTAATTTGGGACATCCAAAGATTCTATTGTGGACACTTAATATGGGACGGAGGGAGTATATAGTATCTAATTCGAAAATTAATCTAACAATTTAGGTGGGTGCAGAGTGTATTTATTTATGGGATTATTCTTTAAATACCCCGGAAGTACAAGTGTACTAACCTTAAATGCCCCACAATTTTTTTTTTCCAAATACCCCAAGGGGACAGGGTCGCCTAAAAATCTTGGGCGGATCTCATAAATTAGTAACATGTGTCTCTATATATGTCTCCACCAAGTACTTACATGGTACCTGTTACAATAGGTACTTTCTTGGGCGACTGGGACCACATTTCTTGGGCGACTTGTCTATTTTGTCTTTTTGTAAAAAAGTTGTTAACTACATTTTTAGTCCTTGTGGTTTGCTTCATATCTCATTTTTTGCCGCAACAAATTTAACTTAAAGAAAACAACTATAACATCCCTTTCTAATTTCTTCTTAATTTTTTTTATAACAAATTCATGTCATATTCAATTTACACGAGCAGATCTTGAATCATTCAATATCAAACAAAAATCAAACCAAAATCAAACCATCATTCCTCTTGTATCATTCATCATCAACACGAACAAACTAAACACACACACTCACAATTAAGATCAAACAACAAGTTTAACAAGAACAATTTCAAGATCTTATTATTTCATCTCAACAACTAATAATAAAAATAAAATCGGATCTGAGATTGATATATCACAAAGAAAAATATTCCTTCATAACAACAAAGAACCAAGCTCCATCTTCTAAGGGCATGTTTGGTAGGGTGAAATGAGCTCAAAGAAATGGAAATGAATTCATTTCTCTTGTTTGGTAGCCAAAGAAATAAAAAGGTGGATGATGCGTAGGGATTGCTTACGCACTTTGTTTTACCTCTCAAGGGATCTCAAGAGGCTTACAATCCCCACCAGGCAGTGTACCTGACCGATGTAGTATAGTGTAGTGGCAAGTACCGGGGGATTGATCGTTCTCTCACAGGGAATAGTGTTCGTTAGGT
>LBNU01029445.1:17739-49482 GCA_014162995.1 Artemisia annua
GTGGTTAATCACTTTCCCAACCATCCCATGAATAAGACTCATATCATTGAATAACTCACGCTTTTGACTCATGTAACTCACGCTTTAGGTAGACACGAATTATACTCAATAAAATCTTAAACAAAAAATAAACCTTAGTTGGCGTTCCCATAATGGCCAACTCCCATTCAATCTATAAATATAGTACAACAACAAATAGTGGAGATATCTTCTACTTAATACAAAACTTTACAATAGTTGGTTAAACAAACTTCCAACTTTTTCTTCTTTCTTTTTCTTTTCTATTTTTTTGATTTTTTTTTTATACTAATGTGTAAAATTTCACAACTTTTCTATCACGATTTTTCCGGATAATTTTTCTTTTCTTTTCATAACTTTCAGAAATAACTGTAATAGTGAAAGTAGTAAACACACGAAAATAGACTAAAAATTATACAGTATGTACTTTCACTCCAATTGCATTGTGCAATTTCCCGACCTAACCAAAGATAATGAATTATGCACGCGAACACAGGTAATGTAAGGAAACACACTTTGCCTAAAGTAACTAACCACGAACATTAATCTATAGGGTAGGCTAAGGTGTAAGGGTGTAACGCAACATTTTAACAAATGTGTAAGAAATGAAAGGAATGGCTCTGAGGGTTTTTCTAGGGGTATCTTACTCTAAAAATGAGAGTAAACAAAAGGGTTTATACAGGGGTTAACTAACCAGTGTAGTTAGTTAATATCACATAACATATATAGGCTTTTTGGGTGTAATCCTAGAAATTTACCAAGTTAGACAAGTCACTCCAATTATATCGATAATACTCATTATGGTGGTCTCGAATAGTATACAAGCCAAGTTCTAAAGTTTACAAGTCACCGGAACACTAAAGTTTTTAATTTTTGGAAAAATAAGGTTATGTGTGCGGTTATGTAATTTAGACTTAAACAAAAACATGCTAAAAAATTTTAAAATTTTGATATATTAAGCACATTTTAAACATATTTTAAAAATTTTAGGACAAGTAAGCGTTCTAATTCTCCATCGCCCCACTTAAGTTAAACAACGTCCTCGTTGTTTGTATTGAAAGTTAAAAACTGGAAAATAAAAGAATTAGAACGTAGAAACTCCCTTGAGATTTGCTCGGTATGATCCTCCATTATGCGTTTATGAGCAAAATCTACTTTCTTGTGGATGAGAAACGTTAAGGCTCTATGAATGATGTTTCCACAGAAAGTACAGGAATCTATTATACCACCAAAACTTTAACACACCTGAGTTAAGAAGGTTCAAACTTGCATAATTTATTAGTAGTTAGTAAAAATAAAACCTTAAAAAAACAAAAACTGAAAATCATCAGGTCAGTCGATACGCCGCATCCTATGGAAGAGGATGCGCCGTATCGAGCCTAGAATTAATATGAATCAGAAAATAAATGTGTCGCATCCTTAAACAGGGATGCGCCGCATTAAATAAACTGACGGAATGTTTAAAAGAAAATAAAAAAATGCATAAAAATAAAATAGATATGACCTGTGCAGTTGATACGCCGCATCCTATGATGGGGATGCGCCGCATCTTCTGCAGGTCTGACAGACTCGACACAAAACAGAAAATAAGATAGACATCCGGGTTGTCTCCCGGTCAGCACTTGTCTTTATTCCAGAGTCTTTAAGTTAGACTCACGTTCAGCTCTTATTTTGTTTCGTCCTTAATGCGAAAGATGTCGTAATATACTTGTGTAATGTTTTCTTCATTAAGGGTAAGCTCATTGAATTGAGTACTCTTAATAGCAGCATATTCTTCCGACGGTCCAAAGGAATACTTAATCACTTCATATTTTTCAGCGGCAAAGTTTGGAGGCTTTTGATATGGTATTCCGAGAAGTTTACACGTTCTTTTCTTAAATGATTCAATTTTCTCGTTGACAAAGTTAGACTCTTGATTACAAATTAGATAATCCTCAAGTCCGTTTGTGAGTTCTTCATCTTTTCCTTTGTTCGATTCCGGAAGATCTTCCTCAACATCTTCAATAGGATGATAACTATCCTCACTACTTGATTCATAATCGCGTTGAAGCTTTTCCCATTCTCTCTGAAGTCTCCATTGTAATCTTCGGTAAAGCTTTGTATAATCATTTAAGCTTCTATGCACCCATTCCCAAAACGTCATATCCTTGGGGTCACGAAGTTCTTTAAGTCCTTCGATTCTTGCCTTCTCTTGTAAAGCTTCACTTTTTCTTTCACCATCTTCAATCAAATCATACCAACTGTAATCCGCAAAGCTTACATCATTCCCGATCCGTGTCATACCAATCAGGTCACCACCATTACACATTCCTTCATTCCTCCAGTCACAACTCGGCCATTCACAAGTTCCGTCCTTGAAGCGAATAGGCTCACAGCTATGTACCAACTCATCATAATATACTGGTTTATTAGAAACCCATGGAACTTGATCATTCCATTCATATAACCAAGTGTTCTTGAATGCTTCATAAGTCTTGAACCCCGGCAAGTCTCCAGTAAGCACATCAGTATCAGTCTTCAATAAATAGTTAAACTCGTTAAATTCTTTGCATAGAGGGGTTTCATAATTAAACAAGTTTGTCTCAATTCTAAACAATTCACCCTCCTCATCTTCCATCTCTTCTTCATCATTCCCTGTTCTCCAGTAAGTCCAGAGTTCATTTTTCAGAGATGAACCCATTTTTCCAGGGTAACGAAACTTAGATCTCAGCCAACAGGCGAATTCAGGGCAAAATTTTTCCAAAAACTTTATTTTAAGCTCAACCCAACTGGTAATAGATTTGCTGGGTTCATTGTTCAGCCAACGCATTGCTTCCCCTGCTAGTGTATTTGGAAATACTCGGAGCATAAATTGGTTATAGGTCATATTCTTTGTCCTGTAGAGGTTAGCAATTTCAAGGATTCTTTCTATGTGTTTATTAGCGTCTTCATTCTTTAATCCGCAGAAGGCGTTATCTCGTAATAAATTGAGAAATTGCCCTCTTCCAACAAACTTGTTGTTTCCTTCAAACCATTGTCTGGCAATCCCTGCACTATTGTTAGTTCGTTTCTTGTTCATGTATCCTTCCCTTGTTGGCTCCATCATTGTTTCTGGTGCTTTCTGAAATCAGCATAAAACTATCAGTATGATTTGTTCAAGAAAGTATGATATCAGAAAATTAACAAGGAAAACGGAATACGAAAAATTAAAGTTGTTGATATCTGCAGATGATGCGCCGTATCCTCGAAAAAGGATACGCCGTATCTAGTTACGTTAAAATTAAATCAGACTTTTATTCAGAAAATCGATACGCCACTTTAGAATTAGAATGCGCCGTATCTTATTAAGTATAAAAAATCAGTTATATTTATAAAAATTTAAATGCGCCGCATAAGCAGAAGCTAATGCGCCGTATTTTCTTTACACTTCAAAATATAAGATTTTTGATTCAGTAAATGCGCCGTATCGTTAAAAATCGATGCGTCGCTTCTGTTTAATTAATTCGAAAACTGTTTTTAATTAAATATATAATACGCCGTATCTGTGAAACAGATGCGTCGTATGGCGTTTAGGGTTTCGAAAAATTTTCTTATTAAAAACAGAATATGCCGTATCTTGGGGATAGATGCGCCGTATTCGAATTATTAAACGCGTTGTATTTATAAAAAGTTAAAACGCAATACGCCGTATCTGAGAATCAGATGCGCCGTATCGTTTGTATCAACACAATACAACGACAGCAGTAATGCAGAAAAATAAAAATAAAGAAAATAAACAAAAACAAAAATTACAGAAAAATAAAAACACACAAAAAACAGTAAATATGCAAATTATACAATGAATGCAATCTATCTAATATACAACAAAGTTAGTAGTTAGAATCTAAAAACCTAATAAAAAAGAAAAGAAAAACTAATTAAAATTCTAATCAGATTAACAGATAATAACAATTCACTCCCCGGCAGCGGCGCCAAAAACTTGATGCGCGTCGTGTGTCGTTGCGGTTTAGCAGTACTAATGCCTACTCAAGTTTTAAATTTATATTTACCCGACTTATCAATAACACACACACTTAACGAGCAGTGTACCCGGTCAGTATGAATATAATGGTAAGTAGAGTGTCGATCACTAAGAGTGGAACGTATTATCTAGTTAACCTAATCAGTATTTTAATATCCTAAGTTAGTTTTACAGTCTAATCTAACGAAGGGGGGTTCAGCCTGAGAGACTAGCACAGTTTGGTTTTATTAAACAGTAAATAAAACTAATGAGCACGAATCAACGAATAGCAACACGTACACAGATAGATAGTAGAAGCAGAAGAAGGCCTGTCCTGATAGTTAAGCAGCTTGTCACTTGTTTTATTACTAGTTTTATATGAAGAGTATTGTAATCTAATCTGTCTCGTTGGATCTCATTATATCAGCGAGTAAACTCTTAATGATCACTTATGTCTATCTTACTTTCTAGACACTAGATAAATAGGCGAGGAACTGTATGGCAGCCCACGGGCTCAGCTAGACATAGAGGTTATCAATGCACAAATATATGTCACCAAAAACATCATCATATAAACTTTAATTAATGGGAAAGCAATTTTAAAGGGAACAGTATGGTGGCCACAAGCCCATCAATCATGATGAATTAAAGCGTACTATTACAATAAAACAAAACTACTTAATGAATTAAATACATGCAGGACCTTCTTATAGCTCTAATATCTTCGTTTGGGGTGTGTCTTGTGATGCTTCTTCGACTGAGTTCGTCACCTTAGGGTTTTGTTGCACACAAAATTCGTGTAAGTCTTGTGGTATTTATAGTTTCTGTCTGAGGGCACGATGCGGCACATCGAGTAAGTAGATGCGGCGCATTGACTTAACTTCGCGTGGGGTCCAAGATTAATATATTCTGGAATATTCGTACACCGTCTTCAGATGCGGCGTATCTTTATCTTTTATGCGGCGCATGTCTTTCAGTGTCTTGGATTGTATCTGGTGAAGTCTTGATAGTGATACGCCGTATGTCATAAGTGTAATGCGGCGTATCTGGAGTAGAACAAGCTTGATCTTCTTCGTTGACCAAAGTTTCATATGCGGCGCATGATAGAATTACATACTGCGCATTCTTCAAAGGCAGGCANTATTTTTCCTAAGTTCTAAATAATATTTAGCATCTCTGGTAATTTTCTTATAATTTCTACTGTTAATTTGGTAATTTTTAGATTTAAGTTTAATTAAAACAGTTTTAATACAAAAACCAAAAAGAAAATAGTTTAAGTGTTTAAAATTAATCTCAGATCCATTTTTATAATTTTTCTAGTTTTTATACATTATTTAGAATCTGTAAAAATTGGATTTATGATTTTCTCTTTTCATTTTCTATTTTCTTATTTAATCTAGTTTAAATAACCTATAAATAATAGTTTAGTAATTAATTAATAAAAGTTCCACAAAAATACAAAAATATTTATTTTTAATTTTTATATTTCGTTTAAGTCATTTTAGATTTTTAGAAATTAATTTTGCAAATTTTTAGTGTAATTTGTAATCTTAATCCTTTTTAGATTTGTTATAAATTAGTTTTAATTAACTTTTTAAATAGTTTTATTAATTAATTAATATTTAAATATTAAAATAATCAAAAAAAATAATTTTCTTTTTAATTTAATTTTCTTTTCATTTTAATTTTGTAAAAGTTTTATTTTTACCCCTGTAGTTTGTAATTTGTCATATTTAACCTTTTTCATTTTACGTATTTAATCTGTCTGTATTAGGTTTCCCAAAGCCTAATTCTGTTCCCCTGTAGTGTAGAATTTTGTTATTTATCATTTTCATTAGTGTAATCAACTCCAAATAATCATTCTCAATCTGGTTACTGTTCCAAATCACTCATTCCATAAACGTTTTCAAAAATACAATTTCAATCTCGTCGGGATATAACAACCCGGTAATACACTGTGCTTACACCGGATCATTAATTGATCACTCTATCCCTCATTTGACTTGGTTGAGCACACCTGGTTAGTTAGGGAGGAGCCACTTAACTTCGCGTGGGGTCCAAGATTAATATATTCTGGAATATTCGTACACCGTTTTCAGATGCGGCGTATCTTTATCTTTTATGCGGCGCATGTCTTTCAGTGTCTTGGATTGTATCTGGTGAAGTCTTGATAGTGATACGCCGTATGTCATAAGTGTAATGCGGCGTATCTGGAGTAGAACAAGCTTGATCTATTTCGTTGACCAAAGTTTCATATGCGGCGCATGATAGAATTACATACTGCGCATTCTTCAAAGTCAGGTAATGGTCTTCGAATTAATCTAAGTATGATATTGCGGCATATCTATTGAGAGAGATACGGCGCATCTTCTGGGTTTCAGTAGACTTTTGACATCTTGCTAATTTTGCTCCATAATTCGTTTAAAATCGCCAAGTTTCACCAATTGCTTGTTTTTACCTGAGAATTACTAAAGTAAACAATTAAGTATCGATTCTCATAAATAATATAATAAAACAAGTCAAATAAATAGGATAAATGTTGACAATAATATGTACTTATTTGATGTCATCACTTACCTTATGCAAGCTATGATTGTCTTGGGTGATCCGTTAGATGCATACACTGAAATTGTGACTTCAGTATGTGGAGGGACAACTGCTACATTTCAATGTGATGATGAAAATCATTCTCAGTTATCGTACACTTATATAAGTATTTCGATTGGCGAAAGTTAAGAATTGGCGTTGGACCTATTGTGTCAGTGCCAATGGTTTCTTTGCTTGCTTAGCTAAAACAGAGATGAAATTAACTATGTACCTAAATTCACTGATTGACTTCTATATAGCAGCATATGGTATCATGATTTAGATTATATTGTGTCTAAACAGAGCTTACCTCTCAAGAGTTAACTGTGAGATCGGTGGGCTGCAAGAGGATGATTATCTCTTTTTCTTTTAACAATGTCGCTGGGACGTGATCCACCTTATTGAATAATCTCAACTCATTTAATCAGTCTGCAATTTGCTGTAAGCTCACACAGTTCGTTAATCATTAGTGACTTTATAGGGTTCCACTTTATTGCTTTTAGTTGGGCAGATTCGTTGTCATTCAAACTTTGAAGTTATGATAAAGATGTTGCAAGATCAACTAATAATACTTTGTGATGCACCAACGATACAAATTACTTATAAAATAGGCCATTAGTCATACAAATTGCATAATTCAGATATGGTAGTGTAACTATTTTATATTGATGTTCTTGTTTGGAGAATATAAAGGACATTAGTCATAAAACAACAGGCCGAAGAGAACCGCTCTTTCTGTGTACACATTTTAGCAAGACTTGGTAAATCTTCGTACATAGTATCTACACAAACTCACGGGTCAAGGTTCACTTTGCTTTTGTAGAAAAGAATCGGCTAAACCCACGAGCATTCTTTTCAGGTGTAGGGTTAGATGATGATGAAGACGATGATCCTGATTTGGTGGGTCGTTGTTTTGAGGTTTTTGAACTGATGGGTGATCTCAATAGATTGTTTGCTTCAGAATCAGAAGGACTAAAGTGGTGGTTGTCTGATTGAATAGGAGACTCGTTTCCAAGCTGCAAGTTCATGCCACTACTGGTTGTTAATTCTTCTTCATCACCATCTTCATGTTCTTCTTGTTCAGTAAAGGTTTGACCTATTTGACTCATCTCGGTGACCGGAGACCCCATGAACTCAGGTTGAGGACGCATGCCTTTTAACTGATTTCCGAGAAGAAATATCGTTTCTTGACACTCTGCTAGCTTTTCTGCAGCTGCTTGCAATCCTCTCTCCTGAAATGAAGAACATAATATTTGTTTTTATTATCTAAATCTTCGAAATAGCAGGTTTAGACGCATTTTTTTTCCAAGATTATTAGATGTATAATTTTTAGAAAATTACATCTACACTAAATGCTACATTTAAGTTTCTAATGACCCAAGAGGATGTTGCTCACTGATTTGCAGAACTGAGATTTTCAAGTTGCCATTCTTGAAGGGGTTCAAAGTCGGGACTGTCTCCAATTACTTCCTCTTGAACCTCACCATCTACAGCAGATTAATAACATTTTATGTAACGCATATCATATAACATATTGTAGGTACATGATTTAAAAGGTCTCGAGGCGTTCTTACTTCTGAGATATACAGCCATGTTGGCTTGATCATCAGCTCTAGAGTTGCCCTCCTTCCAAAATATATAGCAATAAAAGCAATCGAAAAGTTAGAAAAAGAGGCGACTTGCATATATAGGAAAATAAGTTGATTTGAAGACAAAAACATGGTCATACGTCGCATCACAACATTTGTTAATACAATTTTCTAAATATTAACCTCTTAAATAGGATGAAAGTGTACCCTATCAACATGAGAAATCTTGAAAGATATGAAATTCTCCTTAAGGTCATTCACCACGTTGCACAAATCAGACATGTCGTGGCTTTTGACTCTCCAAAACCCACGAACCTGATTCATGAAGATTGTGTTTGGCATGTTAATATTTTGTATTGTACATTCCAATCGCCCGCCTGAAACACTGCCAACAGAAAAGAAAGTCAAATCCAAATCCTACTATCTGAAGGAAATTTATCAATTTACAATAATGATTATTATATATACGTATAGAAAATTCAACCTCCTTAAATGCAGTTAAGAGCCTAGAATTGTGGCAATGTCCATCAGTTACTAGCCACTTGAATGATTTTAAATTTTGAGCATTGTAAGCAAATGTGATATAGAAGTATGATTTATTCGTCCATAAGCTCTTTACCGTGGATGATCCTTAGCAATTGTAATAGTGCTAAAATAAAGATTTTAGTTTCTCACATTCTTTATTGCGGATGATCCTTAGCAATTGTAATAGTGCTAAAATAAAGATTTTAATTTCTCACATTCTTTGAAGGAACACAGATTTTACTTTTAAATATAATGCATAAGTTTGGCATTAGCAAATGTCTTCTTGTATATTATCAATATCTATTGACACTAAATGTTATGTATAGCATCTTTAACCAGTGAGAACGGAATCTTAGAAGCCCACCATTTTTGGGTCAAAACAAATGTAAGAGACTAAAAAAGAATATAATGGCTAACTATACACGCCAAAGCAAAACTAATAGGTCCATACAGTGGAACATGTAAAGAGAAAACACACCCGTGTTGGAACCCAAAATGGTCCACAAAGTTGATCGATTTTTTCACATTCAGCACCATGCCTGGTAAGCTAGTCTCATCCTTACTTGATCCAATAAGCTATGCAGCATTCAAGTCCACGTACATAATATTCGTATTTGCTGGGAACTCTGTCTACAAACTTAATAAATGACCATGGTTAACCGGAAAATATAACAAAAGTGTTGTCCGATATAAACTTCTAGACAAAAATTAAGAAGTTAAAATAAAACCTTTAAAGACAAACCATATAGAATTTCACTAACCAAACCATGTTACTATAAAAGAAAACAGTGATAAGGATTGGTGGTGATTCATGTATCACAGCAATAAGAGAAAATCTTAACATTCACATATCACAGCAATAAGAGAAAAGGTGTCCAAAATGAAACATCGCATTATACTGAGCACCGTCTTAATAAATCCAATATGAAAGATCGGTTTGGGCAAGCTCAAGGTGTCCAAAATGACCGGGACAGTCAGCCATATTTTTTGTACAAGTCTCGCACTTCATCTTCCTATCCATTGTCCCAAGCGTTGGGTCACTAAGTCCCGCTACCTTTGGCTTCCCTCTTTTTTTCATTAGTAAACTTCATTAGTTCATTTTTTTAATTGTTAAGCTAAAACGAATACAAAAAGCCGCATTGAAGCAAGGTAACACTAACTAAGCAACCAATTGATAAGTTTACTAAAGATAACAAATCACTACCTCAAAAAATGTTAGTTTTCAGCTAAGAATTTCATCAAACACCTTATGTTCAGGTTTGATTTTACAATCCCAAATACACATATACATATACCGATCCTAGCAATCAATAGTGTTAAGCATTTCATCTAACACCTTGTGTTCACATTTCATAACATCAACATTGACAAAGTTACATAAAACACATACATATACTAAACTGTACTCAAAATTGACGGTGAATTCACCATTCACGTCAATGATAGTGTTAGTACCGTGAGTGGTGGTGCAATGGTGGTTAGGCAGCGGTGCGACGATGGCGTAGACGGCGCTGCAGTGGCGGATTTGATGGCAATGCAGATTTTGGTGCACATGGTGGTGATGAGTGTAAATAGGAAGAACAGTGGGGCTTATTATACTTTTCATATTTGAAAAAATTAATTATTTTTAGTTTATTCTGAAGTACTAGCGGGGCACTTTTCATATATGAACTGTGAATTTTGTTTTTATGATTATGAAGTAGGAAGAACAGAGTATAATGAAACGTGAAGTTGGAAGTAATTGAAAATTAAAAGAAAAGTAATTGTGGGATGAAGAGGAGGGTAAAATAGTCATTTCACACGGCACTTAACGGGTGTTTTTAACGATTATTAGGAAAAAAACCGATTTTGCAAACAAACGTCATCCTCAAGAACACTTTTTGCCTAAGGAAACCTGCTCAAGGACACTTTTTGCTAAAAATCTTGTATGATGACAACTTTCGCAAAATCGCGAAAGTTTAGGGGCATTTTTTGTAGTTTACCCTTTTATAATTTATGCAGAAATACATCTTGTCCATCACTTGAATATTAATCTCTGATATGTTATTCTGAAATGTTATTCTGAAATGTTATTAATATGTGATTGCTCAATTTAATGAATGAGGTATCAAATCTTGTTATATAGTATTGATTGTATGATTTCATTCATCAGTTCTTGGCATTCTATATTCAGCAGCCTGCAAGGAATATTCAAACTAAGAAAAGCTTCAGCTGGATTATTGATGTTTTTTACTTACTGTCACTTAATCGGGTCACCCGATAACCCGAATCACCCGACCCGACATAACCCGACCCGAATCCCACCCGAACCCGATAACCCAATTACTTATCGGGTCGGGTTGCGGGTCACTTTTCAAAAACTCAAAATCCGACTCAACCCGACCCGACAAACCCGATAACCCGACCCGATAACACCCCTAGTAGTGGTTGGTCCCTCACCTATGAAAGATTCATACCCAGCTCTTTTGATATATATGGAGTATGAATTATATCTGTCATTCATTACCATAGTGGTGGGCCCTTCATCTTAAACAAACACCTTTAATCACTTTCATAGTTATAGTATCATTCCCATAGTGGGACACCAAACGCACCCTTATGGTGTGTTTGGTATGCTGCCATAAATGATAATGAGTATGAGTTTGATAGTAGTGGTGGGTCCCTTACCTATAAAAGATTCATACCTAGCTCATTTGATGTATATGGTGTATGAATTATATCTATAATTCATTACTATAGTGGTGGGCCCCCTCATCTTAAACAAAGATGGAAGAAGTGCATGGAGATCTCTCCAGAAGTCATACCCCCAGTCAAAGGTGAAACTTTATCCCTACACATAGCAGCTTCCTCCGACGAAATCGGCGCAATGCTTTTTTGGGAAAAAGAAAGCATACAGATACCAATATATTTCGTTAGTAGGACCCTACCAAATGTGGAGCGAGGTTATGCAGGATCAGATAAACTAATCTTAGCCCTGGTTCATGCCACAAGGCGTCTACGAAGGTACTTCAAATATCACCCAGTCAAAGTACTCACGGATGAGCCAGCCAAAAGGGTACTCCTAAACCCTGGCAGATCACAGAGAGCAGTCAAGTGGGCTAGAGAATTGGAGGAGTATGACATAATATATGGAGAAGATGAACTCTTTAAAAGTCAACAAGATGAACCTCCCGAAGCATGTGAATCAAACATGTCTTCCAACAGAAATCTCCCCCAAGCTAAACGAGAGGGAAGCCACCATTTAGGTGACTCACGGACGCGTGTAACCCCACACATTAAGGAAAACAGTGAGAGCCTCGATTCGGAAACAGAGCAGCAGGCTTCGACAAAGTAACAAGGAGCAACACACTCTTCGTGGCACTATGTTCACAGCGATATGCTACGCGTTTACAGTTTCAAGCATAATAAGTAGCGGTCCTTCCTCACATTTGCTTTGAGAGAAGATGTATGGAACCGGACAAGGCAGCGAGGCTCACAATCCTCCTCCAACATACGGATGGATTCCCGTATCTTTCGTAAGTTTTAAGGCAAGATTTGCTATTAGATGATTTTTCATTCATGTAGGGATTCATTCTAAAAAAGGGAAAGAAGCATTAAGGGTAGATGTCTTAGTTTTCATTTCTTAAAATGATGTAATCCTCCCTACCCGATCAGTGGCATGATGTATTCCCTCAAAAGCTCTTGTTTTGTTCAATACAACAAAGATTTTATCAAACTAAGTATTTAAAGTTCAATGTTGGAAAAATGTACCAAGTTGCCTTATCTTGAAAAGAACATTACAATTCACATTAACTTTCCTAAGAGTCTTAGGGTACACGAAGCCCTCTGCACTAAAAGGACAAAGACGGAGCGGGTCGCAACCCTCTGTCGGCATTCAAATTATACGACCGCCAGAAAAAACTCTTGGTTAAACATACAAAGGGTGGTTATAACAACCCTAACATATTTGTCAATAACGAATGAAAAGACAAGATTTATCACACCAAAAGCGGGAACATATCCCCTTGTGCATATAATAAGTACGCAGCATATATAATTGCTGCTATGAAGATAATTAATATTGTCTTAGCCCAAGGCCACATAAACATAAGATACGAATTGTTCAAAGACATAAGTTCATAATGTCTAGAGGGTACATGCCACCCTCGGAACCAAATTACTGCCAACAATGCAGCCTTCATTCTTCGTGGAGGGACTTAGGACTTACCGGTGATGCTGGAGAGGAAGGCTTTTCTGGACTTGCTTTGGCAGGGGACTGAGGTTTCTCAACAGTAGTCTGGTCACCAGGAAAAGGAGGCTGCACAGGAGATTCCTTGTTCAAAGGGGATGGAGGCTTCTCAGAAGTCGCTTTCACCGACGAAGGCTTGACAGGAGTACCCTTCTTGCTTTAAGGTGGTGGCCTCACCCTACGAGGCTTCATAGAAAGGAGCTTCTCAACAGAAGCCATGGGATCCTTGGTAGCCTCACGAAGGAAGGGGTACTCTGCCGCCACTAAGGCATTGCTGACTTCATCATATTCCCTCTCATGAGTAGAGCGGTAGTAAGGAACTTTGGATAAATCCACTGGCTTACCAGTTGCAGCAATTTCCTCAAGAGTGATGCATTTCCCGTGATACATCGCAGCATTCACCAAGTCTGCTATCACCTTCCCAACCTCATCGCTATGATACAACTCCATAGCGATATAGGGCACAACCTTCGAAACGACCTCAGCCCTATCCTTCTTCAAGGCTTTGTGTTGACGTTTCAGCCCATCCAGTTCTTCTCGGAGTTTGATTTCCTTCCCTTTAAGCTTTGTTCTCTCCGACTCCAAACCCTCACACTTAGACTCCAGGGTAGCAATCTCCTCCTTATACTCCTCCATCTTGGCCTCCTCCAAACGAAGCCTCCTACACTCCGAACGAGCATCCTTGAGCTTCTTTTCAAGATCCTTAATGTCGGATCGCAGGTCCTGAACCATCGGGTTCTTCTCAACATCCTCCATGGCCTCTTCACACTTAGTCCTCATATCAGCAAGCTCCTGGTCTTTCTCCTTTTCTTTGGCAAGAATAGCATCCATTTTTTCCCTAGCACCTTTCACTGTACGGATCAGATCCCTTGTACGATCATTGAGGTGATTATCCAGCACTGCTTGTCACGTGTAGCTTTTATCATGCAGATCACATAGCTCTTCCATGGACATGTTGTCGAGGGCTCCCCTCTAGCTGGGAGGGGTAACCTTCTCCACTAATTGGTGACAAGCAAGGGCATTAGGAAGCTCCTTAGTGTTGGGCAAACCTGCAGAATAGATATTTGTCAAATGCATGAAGTATTAGCCATGTTTACATGATATATAAAATGGAANTATCCAGCACTGCTTGTCACGTGTAGCTTTTATCATGCAGATCACATAGCTCTTCCATGGACATGTTGTCGAGGGCTCCCCTCTAGCTGGGAGGGGTAACCTTCTCCACTAATTGGTGACAAGCAAGGGCATTAGGAAGCTCCTTAGTGTTGGGCAAACCTGCAGAATAGATATTTGTCAAATGCATGAAGTATTAGCCATGTTTACATGATATATAAAATGGAACTTCCCATGAATATCATCATCAAGATCTTGCGGGGCAGACTGAATGGCTTTTCCCTTAGGACCCTTCTGCCTCGTAGTCCTGGAAGAGGGAGTGGGTAGCAGAAGTTTTCTCTTGGGATTGGCTTTGAGGGCCTTCGCCTCAGTTCCCTTCCTGTTTCTCACCCTGTCAGCTATGTCGGATGACCCCACGATCATAACAGGCTCCTCATCGGAGGGTGGATCATCCGAGTCTGCAACATTTCCAACAAGTTGTTGTGCTTCCTCTATAGCCAATGGTTTTCCGGACTTGATAGGCTTCGCGGAAGCCAAGGGCTCAGCAGCAATAGCGTCAACATCATTATTGTTGACAGAAACAGAAGGGGAACCAACACCGTAGCTAACCTCCTTCGGATCCTTGGGAATAAAACTTGTCTCCCTTGCTCCACCAGCAATGACAAAGTTTCTGAATGCCATTTCTGCAGACATGGAAGGAAAGAATAAATATCATCAGATAAGTTATTTAAATTATTCAAATGTGAATGTACATACTTTCTCCATCACAAATAATTTCAGGCTTCGATGGTGAACCCTCCCAGCGCTCAACTATACCAGCCATATACAAGATAGGCTCGGGGAACGTTTGCACGTTTACAGGATGACGGGCCAGGCGTTGGTACATTGGATTCCTTCGAAGAGTGTAAGGAAGCTCATCATTGAAACGTCTCTTATCGAACCTGTATGCTTCATCCAACAAGGCAGGGTACTCCGGAGGTATGATTGTATCTTGGATATAAAAGAAACTCCTTTCCAGTCCGATATATTTGTAAATGGTTTTAAAAGCAATGGTGGGACATCAACATCTCCCCTTTTAGTTAAAGTTAACCAATTACCACCCGGGTACAAATTCATAAAACCCCTAAGTACATTTAGTGTTGGCTCATAGCCGTAGGCTTTACACATTACGATATATGTTGTGAGCTTGGCTAGGCCGAAAGGGTTAAACCTAGAGATGTGTACTTTGTAATATTGCATAAACTCTAGAATCAACGGGTGAATGGGTATCCTAAAGTTTGATAGAGTAAAAGCATGCGTATAAAGCCCTACATAACCCTTTGGTGCATCAAAAATAGCCTGATGTTTTTTGGGAAGCATGATTTTATACTTCTTAGGTATCGGATAATCTTCAAGAAAATCATGTAAAGCTTCTTTTGATAAAGTACATTTTTGTTCTTTGATTACAAATTTCGCGTTCATACATAAAAGATAAACACCAGAGACGAAAATTTACCTTTGAAAAGAAGGGATATGAGAAGAGTTGGGTCGTACTTTTGATCAAAGAAATTAACTAAGAACGTGACTGTGTGTAATTTTGGGCGAAAGTAATTTAGGGTTTGGGGGTGAAAACCTTTTATACCGATGCTTCTTTAGATCTGTATCGTACACGTGTTCATGTTATTTTAATTTATCCGGATTTCAAAAGAGTGTTTGGCTTTTGAGAAGACGTTTCCGAAAACCAAGGCCCTCGCTATTAAGGGTTTAGGTACAAGTGGATTGAATCATAATTGCCGCATTTAATGCTCAATTAGTTACATAAACTCGTATTTTTTGCAATTTTTTGACAAGATGATGACTTTGTATAATTTTGAAATTAGAGTCGTAAGCAATGTACCTTCGTACATGTACATCACTTTCGACTGGGGGGCTTGATAATGTACCCTCCGAACAGGTCGAAGGACTCCCCTTCGGTCCTGGTCGAAACCTACATGATCGCAGGCTCTAGCTAGCCTCCTAAAACCTTCTTGGGCGTAAAACTAATCTCTCATGATCTAGTTACCAGCTGGGAATTCGCCAAACGAAGGAATAAGCCCTTCGGGGTATTCTCCAACAAACATAAGACAGAAAGAGGGCTAAGACCAAGTCTTACCCACGTCCCCTGTTTTATCCATGTTCTCTCTTCCTCTTTGACTGACTCGGTAATTCAGGAGGAGTGGACATCAAGCCCTAGCGGTTAACCATAAAATCATGGGACACCCCTATGATCTCCTACAAACGTGGAAACACTCCCCAAGGCTGTTTTCTTCCCTTATAAATAGTCTTGGACGAGTTTCAGTTCTGGTATGCAATCTCAACAACTCCACTTTACTACATTTCACCTACATTATCATACCAAATACTTATTCACACGCCGGAGGTGGTTCGCAGGGCCCAACCCCTGCGCAATCACTTAACGTAGTGTCTTCGTATTTCTTATTTTCAGGTTAGACACAAGCTTGGCTCAACCACAACATCCCCTATATCCTTTGATCGCTATCGAAGGTCTGGTCGTGCAAATTATTGTACAATCAACGGTCAAAGTTTAAAAAAAAAGACCCAAAAAGGTCAAACCTGACATTTATTTTAGGACGGAGGGAGTATTATTATTATTATTATTATTATTATTATTATTATTATTACTATTATTACTATTATTATTATTATTATTATTATTATTATTTTGTTTTTTTGTTTTTGAGTGAGTGAGGTTGTTTTGGGAGTGTGTTATGTGGATGTTTTGAGGAGATTTTTTTTTTTTTTTTTTTTTTTTTTTTTTTTTTTTTTTTTTTTTTTTTTTTTTTTTTTTTTTNCACAATGCAAGCTCGTCATAGGGCAAATTGGGCACCTATAACACAAGCCATGGGGCTTCACCATTGCGACAATGTGCGTTAGAGAGCTGCGTGCAGCTCTTATAGGTGCACCTACAACGCAGTTATAGGTGCGTTATAGGCGCACTGTTGTGGCTATAACGGGCGGTTTCCGTTTGTGGATTTTTATTATTTTTATTTTTTTGAGTGTAAAGTGAGAGTTTTTTGTGTTGTGTTATATGAATGTTATTGGAGAGGGTGTTTTGAAGTTTTATGTTATATGAATGTTACTGGGTAAGAGCTGATGTTGTGAGCCTATAACTTGGGGAATAACACCCATTGCAACAATTTATTTTTATTTTTTATTTATTTATTTATTTATTTTTAATGAGTGGGATTTTTATAGCCTGGTTTTGCATTGTTGTTTGTTGAACTCACTTATTTTCTCTCTTTTTTATTACACAATAATAATTTCAGTTTATATAAAAAATATTTTTTAATTTTTATATTATTTTCTCTCTCATCCATCTATACAATATATAATGCAAAAATGTTTTTCTTTAATCTTTAAAAAACTTAAAACCGAGTAAAATGTTTAATCTCCAAAATACCGATTTAAAAAATAATTTTTAATCTTTTGATTACTTTCTCACATAAAAACGTGTTAGAAAATTGTTACCTTAAAAATAGTTTTTTGTTTCTAAAACTAATGTTGTTTTTAAAATGACCTAATTTTTACCATATTTTCCTTTTCTTACAAATTCATCCAATCCCATTTTTAATCCGGTCATATTTCAATCTCAATTTATTAAAATAGAACTGGTATGATGTTGTCCTCTCGAATGATGATAAAGACTTATCAACGTAAATTGCTAAACGTTAGATGAAACGCTTAACTAGAATATCTCAACTATAACTTTTTGTTGTTGTAAAATATTGTCGCTATACACGGATACACGCCTATTTTTATTTAGTTGTTACATCAAATCCTACACCAATCTTAACTCAAATCCTAATCTTAATCCTAACGCAAGAGATGAGATGGATATAAAACTCATATTTGCCATAGAACCAATAAATCAATCATAGCCACTCATTTTTATTTTTCACATTTTTTTTAAACAACATATCTTGCAAACGGTAAATCTTCAAGCTACAAAAAAAAAATACCATCGCGACGAGAATTAAATCGTCTTTCTATAGATATGCATTGTTATATACTTTCGACGGACATTTTTTTTTCGACGATTTTTTTTTTTTAAATTTCCGCATAGAAAAATCATATATGATTCGTAAAAATCTACATATGATTTGATTTTTACAAATCACATATGATTCTTACGAATCATATATGATTCATAAAAATCACATATGATTTGATTTTAACGAATCACATATGATTTTTACAAATCATATCTGATTTTTCTGGGCGGAAATTTTGAAGAAAAAAAAAGTTCATCGAAAAAAAAAGTTCGTCGAAAGTATATAACAATGCATGTTTAAGGAAAGATAATTTAATTCTCGTCGCGATGGTATTTTTTTTTCGCGTAACGATTTACGGTTTGCGAGATATTTAAATTTTTTTAAAAAAGTGAAAGGTTATTTTTTTTATTTTGATGAAAAAATGAGTGGCTAAAATTGCTTGATTAGTTATATGGTAAAAGTTGGTTCTACACGGATCTTTTGGCTCTAACGCAAACCCATATACAAAATAAATGCACCCTAATATTATTGTTCAATATACGACCTCAGTCCAATCAAAAACATATTTCAAACCTATTTATCTTAAAAATGGAAAGAGTGATAGATCATAATTTTTCATCGCCTAATAATAAGGTGTGACACAACACAGCTGTCAGTCTCTCACCTTTCTTACACCACCTGACTACTAAAAACCCTCTCACCTTTCTTACACCACCCGACTACTAAGACTATGTTTATCGATCAAAAGATCCAACCGATCGGTTTGTATAAGACAAAAAAAAAACTCAATATTATATTAAAAGAGAGCAAAAGAAAGAGAGAGAAAGTCACGATCCTGTCGTGTGTGACATCCAAATTTCTGAGCCAACCATGACACATGTCAACGTTTGATTGGTGAAGAATGATTAGTTAAAAAGATTTGGGATTAAAAAAAAAAGAAACAAACTTGAAATTGTATTACCGGAGGAAGAAGATGGATGCCAAGAAGATGATGCTTTATTGGAGAGAGAAAGTAAAAGTTAGAAAAGTCTTGCTACGTATTATTCATGTGGGTGAAAGAGTAGGCTAGAGATAGACTTATTTATTTTTAAAAATAGTTGTCTTTGTTATGGATAATTATTAGTGGATGTCCATATAACTCATAAGAGGCTCACGGCCCAGTTAGCTATTAGGGTTTTTACCCTATTGTTTATCTTATATATACCCCATTGTATCTCTGACATTATTGATTAATAAGAAGAATATTCATTCCCTTAATCCTTGTTCACAACACGTTATCAGCACGCTCTACATATTTTTTCAAGATTTCCGTACATATTGAATTATTTACTATCAAAAGATGACAGCCGTTATGAAGGATCGCTACAATTCGTTGCAAAAGGTATGCTTGTACCAATATTTAATTTTAGCAGTTTACTAATAGCAGTTTTATATATAGCTCTTGAGTTTGATATTCATGACAATAAAATTAAGAGGACCATGCACCGTTACAGTTACAAAAGGTACGTAAACTACTTAAATCATACTCTTTTAATTAATGCGTATGTTATTTGTTCAATCATACTCTATTTATGTATTAATTAAGAGTACGTATGCGGTATGCTACATGATAAATTTTGGTGATATGCGTAATATATTTAATCATCATGCTCTTTTATTATTAGTTATCTTCTTATAAATTTTGGTGATACTCTAAAGGTGATTTTCAAATTTTCTCTGTGCTTAAAGGTAAATCTCGAACCGCATTAGCCCCACTATTAAGATTGTTATGTCTGCATGATAGATCCAATTAAAAAAAAATCACTAATTTTATGCTGATAAATTATTAAAGTAGACGATTTTTTTTTCGTATTAATGCCGTAAACCCGTAAATCACTTTATATGATGATATAAACATGTTTGCTAAAATTTTAAAAGAAAATTAAATGTGTTACGTTTGTCTTATTTGTAGTCATCATCCAAAGATGTTGTATACCGGAACTTTAGATGTTTAAACAATTTAAAATAATTGTGTTTCAATCTCATGTATGTACGGTGAGAGTTTGTTGATGATATGATAAAACTTTGATTTTACCTTTTCGTGAATTATTTGATATTAGATTTCATGATATCTATAAAACATATAAAGTGTTGGTTAAGAAACTTTTGTTGAACTCTTTAACACGTAACTCAGTGTAGATCGAGAATATGCGTGTTTTTATATATATGATATGACTTATTATGAATGAACTTTAAAGAACGTTGTTTATTTTTATTGTTGCTAATATTTAGTTCTAATAGTCTTACTGACATAATTACCATTATAAAATATCAAGTTTTGATTATGTGGTCCGATTTCATCAAACTTTCTTATAATTTGTGATGCAATTTGTATTGAACTGAAAAGAAAGGGTAGTATATATTCGTACTTGAGCCTTGATAAAGGGACCTAATAAAGGGACCTAATCATGGACCTACTGCTTAAAATACTTGTACAGTGCATGCACTGTACAAGTATTTTAAGCAGTAGGTCCATGATTAGGTCCCTTTATTAGGCCCATCAAACATTTTCCTTCGTACTTTTATGAGAGGATTTGTTTTATTTGTCTAATAAATAGGAGTAGTTGTTTAATATGATCAGTATTGTTTACTATAATATGTTCGCATTATTTTATATGGTACAATGATTGACATGAATATTTTGTTTAAATATTATATGGATACAACTTATAGTTTATCACATGAGTTGGTTTTATGTTTTATATGAGCCTTGCTTTTATATATGCTTAGTAACGAGCTGTGGTGCTAAATTGTATCATGATGTGTTTTGCTTGCTTCATTTATTTTATTTTCTTTTTGTGTATTTTTCCTCTTCTTCTGTTTCTTGTTTCTCTTTTTAATCATATTCTTGACACATAATTTGGAGTTTGAATTATATATATTTAACATAAATCTATTGAAGGAAAAAGAGTACATAACTCCAACTTTTGGTCATAAACATGTCATACATGATGTATGTTGCCTAATCATTATACTTTATGTAAAATTTAGAGTTGATTTAGTCCTAGGCTTCTAGCAATTAATTATACATGTATAAAACGACTAAAGTTTTGTAACTAACTTAACAAAATAATTAAATTTTAATGAGATGCGAATACACTGACTCAACTAAGCTAATTGAATTGAATGACTTTTAGTCAACTATATGTTGTGTTATTTATTCGGATTTGTCATCTGCTTTGGTTAAAAGTGTTTATCTCATGGGAAAATATTTAGCTTCTACTTACTATCTTGATCTTCATATTTTAATGTGCATGATGTGTTAAATTTAATGCCTATTTACATAAGGTATTATACATTGCCATTGAGACGTGATGTATGAAATTTTATGCAATTTTGGATAAATCTTATTCTGTGTGAGCTTAACTATTGATCGGATAACAAATTATCATCATCTTGATATGAATTTAACAATATATAATTTGTCAAAAATGTAGATTATATGTAAAATGACGACATAAACATATGCATGTTAATAGAATATCAATATTGTAGCTGAACTTGGGCTACATAAAGTTATAAATATGCATGTTAATACTTTGTTCTTGTTATGGATGTTATGAATAGTCTTGGCGACATTATTATTAAGGAAAATCAGAATTTGATACAAATTAAGTGTGAATTGTGCCATTGAGTTCGTTAAATAGGTGTGATTCGTTTATCATATGATTTTATTTGCTTGTGAGATAATTGATTAATTGATTAATAACATGCATGTGTTTTGATATTTGTGCAACGCTTATGTTTTATTATTTGATAATGTTGTGGGCTAATATATGAATAATATATTAAACTATGTGAAAATTATATAAAAGTGCTTATATCAAATTGATTGGAGAAATGTGATGTTGTATTAAGATCTCTATATTATTTGATGTTTACATAGAAAGTGCAATTGAAGCACATGTGGTCATAAACTAGACTTTATGAGCCAAGATTGTTATAGTAATTGGCATGACCGGTTGGACCATCCCGGGTCAATGATGATGCGAAATGTATAGAAGAACCATACGTTTCTTCAAAAATAGATTTGATTGTTCTCAGAGGAAGTTAATTGTTCATCTATCACCACAAAAAAAATTAAAGTAAGGACTTCATCCTATAAAGTTTTGGAAAGAATGTAACGGGGATGTATGTAGGCCTATACATCCGCCATGTGGATCATTTTGAGTTTAAAAATCGATGCATCGTCAAAATGATCGTCAAATACACAACTTAAGGTTAGCGTGGTTAGTGGCTCGACTTATAAAATGCGAGCACGGTTTTTCCAAATTATATTATTGAAAATGGTGGTGAATACTTCCAAGTACTGGGCGATTATTGGAATAAGTGTTGAACATAAAAGTAGCCCATGTTCATACGCGAATTGCTTTTGTTGAAACGTTTATAAAACGTCTTCAGTTGATTGCAAAGCCAATAATATTATGAGAACAAAACTTTTAGTTTATGGGGCATGTTATGACATATAAATTCGCATCTTGCCAGCAATTAATAATGAATTCTCCCTATTAGAATGGTTTTGGTCACAACCATATGTTTCCCATATAAAGTTTTATGTAAGTGTGCGGAACCTATATTGTAAATCCACCACAACGCACACAAAGGGATGTTGAAATTGATAATTCATTCAGAGGGAGAATGAGCAGCGAGAAATTTGGAATGAATTATGATATAAATATTGATCCTCACACTAATGAATATAAACTTAAAGTTCAAGGGACAAATAAGATTCCAGATCTAGTAAATGCCAGACATGTTTAGTGACCTAAAGAAGTGACTAGATCCTATATACGCTGCTAATGCTCCAATTATAATGTATGTCCCAACATGACAACCAATGATTGGTAGTGAGTCTATGGCATGGCTGCAGCATGATAGACTAATCGATTCCAAGTAAAAGTCCTCGAATGAATAATCAAAATGGAGCAAGAAAATTAAGATGGTCGAATCGAGGTAATAAAGACCCCATATTAGTCTCCTAAAGAGACACTAGACGTGAAGGTAATTGGAAAAAACCCCGGGTACGTGAAAAACTATGAGATCTCAATAAATGATATAATGCAATGTCTAGTAAAGTGTGGAATCGAAAAGTAACGAATCGACGTCGATATGGTAATGATTATGTAAATAAATAAGATAGCGCTATAATCATGGTGAGGATAATGGAAGCATACCTGCAGGAAGTGCAGATGTATAAATTAATGGCCAAAAGAAGTAAAGACGCAAAGAGGTAATGAAAGATTAATGTCTCTTGTGATGAGACATGGTTACTGGGACATGAAGTCCGTACATATGAATTATTGGATATGCATTGGTCTTTATGAGAAAATGAAATGAAATTATGCATACGTACAAGTGATGACACATGTATATTTTCTCAAAGACTTGTAAATGATCATGGAGATGCATGTTCTCATGTGGTGGATCTAATAATGTATTTAAATCTGGCAATACAATAGTAATTGATATACGTCTAAATATTAATGAAGCTCATTTTGTGTTGAGATTCCTTAAGGGATATAGAATGCATAAATCACGTGTTATGATTCTCGAAAATACTAATAGATTAAAACTGAACAAGTTTAGTTAGTTTTTGCAAGAGATATGGGTTTATATTTTACTAACCCATCAAAACAAGTTTAGTTAGTTTTGCAGATGCAGGATATATGTTTAAGTTACCATGATAGGTCTCAAGTTGGATATGTTTTCATAAGTGGCGGCACTATTTTCTAGCGTTCGATAGAGCTTACAATCGCAGCTACTTCCTCAAATCATACATAAATTCTGGGAAGGAGATACCAACTGTTGCATGTAGATAATATAGCATGTTTTGCCATATTCAAGAAATGTTACATCAAAGGTGACAAGACGCTTATCATTTAAGCGATTATTTCGTGGACCTATGTCAAGTGATGTAGTTATCAGAGGGAGATAATACGCGCTGCACTCTTTTTCCCTTAGTCATGGTTTTGTCCCACTGGGTTTTCCTGACAAGGTTTTTAATGAGGCAGCATTTCCTAAGCGTATTAACAATATGGACATCCAAGAGGGAGTGTTATGGATAATTATTAGTGGATGTCCATATAACCCATAAGAGGCCCACGGCCCAGTTAGCTATTAGGGTTTTTACCCTATTGTTTATCTTATATATACCCCATTGTATCTCTGACATTATTGATTAATAAGTGGAATATTCATTCCCTTAATCCTTGTTCACAACAGTCTTATGTTTGTAGGCTTAATTTTTACAAAAGCCTCAAACTGTTTGCACTTTGCAACTTTAATATGTTACTAGTAAAAAAATTTCAACCTTTTTGCAAACTACTACTAATATATATCTGGAAGTTATTTTTGTAGTTAGAAAAGCTTGTAATAATGGGCTAGAGTTTTAATACCACGTATACGATTATAAAGACTACATAGGGTGGATTCTTGTTAAACTTTTGTTGGATTAATTAAAAGAAATTAAATTAAATATAAAAGAAATAATATTATATGTTAGGTTGGGTTGGGTTGTTAATAAATTATAAAAAAGTTGAGATTGGTTTTATGTATTGGTTATATGACTAAGGATCAAATGAGAAGAATCCTTAAAATAAGAAGGATTAGAAATAACTATAAACATTAGAGAATGATCGATTTGAATTAGATGCATCCCTAATATTTTAGATGCATCACAATATATTTTCTAGCTAAAATTTAGATGCATATACATATATTAGATGCATTTCATCAAGTTAGACGAATCCTCTATATTTTTCGTCCTCAACGGGTCAAATTTATTGCTAGTACTACTTTGCATCGATTTCCCTTCAAAATCACTTTCGAAACTAATTGTGATGCATCTAAATGAATAGAGATGCATCTAATTCAAGTCGATGCATCTCAAATATGCGATTATAGTTATTTCTCATTCTTCTCATTTTAAGGTTTCTTCTCACTGGATCCTTACCCTTGGTTATATAGGTGGAGGAATAAAAAAATAATATTTTAATGAAAGATTGGGTTGGATGAGGTTGTAAATAAAGATGGTCTAAAAACCCGTAAAAAAAACATTTGAAATTGTTGGTTGCCGTCGCTTTGTGCGAGTTCTTGGCTAGTATCCTTAAATTTACTTAAGTTGTTGAAAATTAGTATAATTGTTTTTTTGCTTTTAACATATTTAAACGAGACATAACTTAATAACTTATATTGGCAAGTTACTCAGACAAATACGTTATATGTATTTTTTAAGTCCTCTTTAAATTGATTATTAATGTTATCTTACACTGTAGAAAATAAAGACTGAAAAACAAACTACTTTATGTCTAGAATTTGTTTGTAATTAAGCTCATACATTGTATCATTATATCGTACCTTTGCACCCTCTAATCCTCTATAAACATTGATCATATTCAAGAAAAGATAAACCAAAGGTCATAAAATTAATTACTACGAGGCATTATACAACCCGTGCGATGCACGGTCTGTTGGTTGAATAATTATGTGTTTTTTTGTAATGTTGGTGCAGACGCAGCATATGACGGTTGGGGTTAGTCGTAATGGTGAGGTGCTTCTTTATACGCCCTAAAAATCTATACTATGAATAAAGAATACAGATTATTTGTGTATATATGCGTCTTGACTCGTATTTCTGTTGGATTGTATCATAAACAAAGTGGCATTCCCCTTTGAAAGACACTATCGCCAGGAAACATGTAAAAAAAGAAAAGTTTATTGGGATTGCTTCTCCATGCATGAGCTTAAATATATGTTTACGTAAATACCAATTAACTATTCATAATAAAAAGTACATGAACTTGATTAACAACGTTGTAACTTTGTTCTTGCTGGGTTATAGTGGCAAAATAATACATGAGGTTGATTTATACCTTTAATTTGATAATAATTAATGAAATTGTCTATTTTTGTATTATATATTTGGTTGACTATTTTAATTCCTTATTCAAAGAGATTTTTATTTTCAAATATCTTCAAACTCCACGTGTAGTTTTTTATAGGAGCTTTGAGGATTTATTTTTTTATTTTTTTCTTAAAAGGCAATAGTGGTACCATCCGAATTATAGACATCAATCCAACCAATTTCGGTAAAATCTTTATACACATAACCGATCAATGATAAAAGAAAAAGATTAATTGTAAGGTTGCATGTAGATTTCCATATGCATTCCAACAAAATGGGGTTAACATATTTTGGCCTTGAAGGCATCAATTCAACATCAGTTAATGTTAAGTTTGTGCGTGGGACACTATCACTGCAACCTAAATGCATGGGTGGGGTTCTATAATCATAAGTTCTTGTGATTTTCTCGTAAGTTATGTCATGAATACGTACTGCTGACGTTTGGTTCGGGCAGTGTCCTTTTGTTTGGCAATAATATTGGTCTATCATGATTGGGTTCCGAACAGTGTCCATATGGATGTTGATGAACTTCACTTGTGATACTGACCCTAACCCTCATTGCCATGTCTTAATTCGAACCCCATTGTCCGAATGCTTGATAAATGAGTCCATGCCTGTTATGTTTGATACGCATGCTCGTGTATTGTTATATTCAAAAACTTAAATATCTAACTTTATAATCAGACCATCTTTAACTAACGCAATTTTTGGTTACTAAAGCCAGAAAAGTTATTGCCTGAATGTCAACACCGCAAGCATGTTTGATCGTACCTAATTGACAACGTTAGTTAATGATTGCTTATCTTTATTTGTGATAGATATTTAACACCCGAAATTTCAGCTCCCATTCAATTCGGCCTGTAATTACACTTGAAACCGAAATTTGATTAAGTCCCGTAAATCTCATTAACGTCACTTTAAAAACTTTCCATATGGAGCCACGCTCCTTTCCTAAAATATGCATAAGAAAGAAACGCTTTTTGACTCTCCCATTAGTCCTCTTGAGACGTATCTCAATCACAAAAACACACAAAAGAAAAAAAGAAAAAAAAACTATCTCGAAACTCTCTTCATCACCTGCTGCTGTTTCCATCTTGATCGAACCAAAAGGGAATCGTATGGAGGCTGCTGTGGGGTTTTTCTTGGCTCGTGTTAGGGTTTAGATCGTGGGTATCATCCTTATTCTTGTTCCTTTCATTCGATTTTTCCAGGAGGTAATAACCTATAAATATCGTGTTCGTTTCTTTTTCTTGTTTTCTTTCAATTATGTTCTGGTATCCTTCACAGCAGGTATCAACACACCGGCAACCAAAAAAGCCCTTCCAAAAAGCCATTGTCACTCAACATATCTTTGATCAATAAGATCATGGCGGCGGTATCAACATCCCGTTGTATCTGCGAACTCCAATCCCACCACTCCAACATCCCGGTGAGGCTGAGGGAGAAAAGATCGACTGAGTCTCATTCGCTTGTTGCTTACACATTTGCATAAGAATAACATTCGGTGTTTATTCGTCGTCGATGTGTGGTAAAAGTCCATATGAAAGTGTTATTTATAGCTTTTAGAGATGGTTTGTATTCTTTTACAACATTAAATTGAATGAATTGAAGCAACCTTTTGTGTTCCGTAACAACATGAATGATTGATAGCATTCATGGAATGCAACCTTTTGTATAAGAATGTAAGTGTAGCTTCCTTTGTATTCTTTGGGGTTGCAAAACTGCAACCCTTTCACATTCCATAACCGAGGATGTATTAAAGGATGCGGGTGTAAATTCGTGGGATTCATATAATTAAGATATTGCTTAAACTACATTGTACCGTACCATCCATCTGTGCACAATACTCCTGCGCATTAAATTAAAGGGTTTAAGTTTTATATAGTACGAGGCATTATACAACCCGTGCGATGCACGGGCTGGTGATTGAATAATTTTTTTTTCCGTAATGTTGGTGCAGATGCAGTATATGACGGTTGATTGTTATTGATTATTTATTTACGAGTGTAGTAAAAATTAAAATATAAATGAGATTTTTTTATAAATATAAAAATATATGTTTTAAGCATTTTTTTGAAGTTTAGGATGTTAATGGTAATGCATTGTGCATAGATGGGTAACTTTTTTTGCCTATTGGGACAAAATCATGTATGACTTAACACATATTATATCCCGTACATGAAAGCAAAACATTATTTGTGACTATAAAAGTTGCTCCAATGTAACTATGTGTAGTATAAGACAATTATAGCTTACTAACTGACCCGTGCGATGCACAAATGTTATATTTAATTGTTCATCACGTAATGTTTACCTGTCAGCCCTACGTATACTCTTTAAAATCAATTGTTGTTTATCATAGAATCAGTCCCCACTCGATTTGCAAAGGGGAAATCTCTCTTTTTCTAGTGAAAAGACCAAATGAAATTTCATGCTAATTATAAGTTGCACTGTGACATATGAGAATGAACTGATAAATCCTTAAGATTTTAATTATATGTTGACCTGTGTGGTCATAATCAGTATAATGTTGACCCGTGTGATGCACGGTCTTTTGGTTGAATAATTAAGTGTTTTTTTCGTAATGTTTATGTAGTCGCTTGTATAAGCATATGACGGGTATTTAGATGTCTATTAGAGAAGTTGTATGGTATTTATTTTAGTGGATTTGATATTTAGATGCCTAGTAATGTTATCATAAATTTTGTATTAAATTAGTTTATTTTCATTAAAAGTTTCAATTAATATAAACGGGAATTTTTTAGACATAAATATAAAGATAAATTATAAGTATTATTTATTATTATTATTATTATTTTTTTAAGTTTAGGATGTTAATGGTAATATTGCGCCCCCATCCTCTTTCTTCTCTCCCAACTAAAAACGCACCAATCTAATCTACATCTAATCACAACTCAAAAACGCATCTCATCTCATTATCCATCATCATCCAACGCACTCTATGAATAGGACATCACAAACACTAACTCAAAACCGTACAGTCTTAGTCTAACTAATTAAATGCTACATAAAAAAATATATATTAACCTTCCTAATTAAGAATCATATCACACATTTGATTAAGATTTGTAACTTCCGAATTTTCATTCATAATCCATAAATTTCGGCCTAATTATATCTCACATAACCGCTACATTTAAAAACCAATCAAACCTAATTATGATACAATTACTACCTTCCTAATTTGGAGACACGCTCCCTTCTCTTATCCCTTTGAATAATACGCTTTCTCTTTCTTCCCTCTCTCTTATTATCATACGACAAAATACAAACAAACACACAAAAGTTATGCTACTTTTCTCTTTCAAGACCAAGGTTGTTGTTGTTGGTGTTCGCTCGTAGGGTACAAAGATCATTGTTGTGGTGTTGGTTCGTTATAACAAATTTGTCATAAATCTTTTCTTTTTGTTTAGGATATAAAGGAACCTATGCTCAGTGGCGGATCTAGGAATTCGGTATAGGGTATGCATTATTTTTTTGTAGAGATATTAATAAATTTGATTTTTCCGGTTGAGTTTTCTCGGGTTGGGTTTTTCTTGTCAGGTTTTCCAGGACTCGAATTAGGCATGGTTGTTTAGTTTTTTTGGATCCATATTATTGAAGTTGATTTGCTTTACCAAGTTTTGGTTATTAGAGATTAAATTAGTTATCCACTTATAAGTATTTTAATCAAAATTTGTTGGCCTCAGTGTTAAATCCAATAAGATCAAAAGCAAGTGATTGGCTAAATTTCGTAATGACATAAAGCTCATTTTAATATTTTGTAGTAATGTATATTCTTCAGTGTTCACTTTCTTGAAATCGAACATAATATTTTTTTAAAAATTAGTATGTAAAAACTAAAGTCATGCTTAGCAACTGACAATACTACTTATTTCACATTTTAGAATCCTACAAAACAACAAATCTTTGAAATATGTAAAGACGGATATCTAATAAATAAAGTACAAACAACACATCCTTACTTTTAAATCGTAAATGAAATACTAAATGGGTTGAGCTCGGTAGGGATGGACTATAAATTAAATGACAAAATTTTACATTACAAATGGGCTAAAGAAACACTTATTCATTAATCTTTGTCATTCAATCTTCTTCTTCTTCAACGGTTGAAGAATTTCGTGGGTTTGATCATCTTCATCTTGACTGTCTTTTTTCTGCAAGTAAAATTTGTTAAATGATGTTTTTGGAATATTAAACTTTGGAGGTAATTAAAACAAAAACATTTAATATAGAACTCATTTAATTAACAAAATAAATAAGATTGTAATTTAGATTATATTTGTTACATAGCAAGTTATAAGAGATTCATTGTCAAGGGTCGTATATCATGCTCGGTCTTTAGAATTGACCGTGTATGTGAATATTTTTCTGTATTCTAGAAAGTCAAAAATAATAAACCAAAAACAATATTGGGTAGTCAGCTCGACCTATTCGTTGTTATGTTTGGTATATCTAGCCACCAAATTGCCTACGATCACTATAGCAGCCATCTATCATTAAGTTTTATTTGCAAAGTTGATATTTAAAACATTAGAAAATACTAACATAATATATATCCATGAATGATACAATATATGTATGTTACGTACCGGTTTTATCCATTTATCTATGAACACGACACCTTTGAAACATATGAATAGCAAAGCGTGTTTCTTTCTAAGTTTGAAATAATCGTTTGTGTTACTCGTCTTTCACAAAGCATTAATTACTTAATTTGTCACTCTTATACTTTTTCAATTTAAAAATAGGGTGAAAGTAAAAAAATACTTTATTTTTGTGTGATTATGGAGTTGTTAAGTTTTTGTTGTTTTGACATTAGAATTCTGAAGTGAATCAATAACGTACCAACGTCCAACAAACATTTTGTCTAGGATGATGCAATGAAAGCGTTAAAGTGACTGCATATTCATCTTCATCTTGATTGGTTCTCGAGCTCTCCAACTTTCGTTTCTTATATGATCCGCATTCTCGATCTATCACCTTTTTCCAAAATCTGTGTAATATCAATACAACAAAAATATCAAGAAACTATATTGTTTAGCAACAACCATTACAACATATATACTCCATATAACGTAGTAGCAAACATGGCAAAAAAAATATTAAGAATCTATATTGTTAGCAACAACCATTACAACATATATACTCCATATAACCTAGTAGCTTACATTTTGTCCATATGCATCCAACTCACATTCCCACACACCTCTTTATATAATGATTTAGTATGATTTGCTTGTAAGTGGTAACTCATGGGAGGCAAAGAGATGAAGGGTTTATAATCTTTTTGTTTTCTTATATTAATGCTTACACTAAAAGATATTGTGGACATTCAATTGAGCCCTTTCACGTTCCATAACCGGGGATGAATTGATGGATGCGGGTGTAAATTCGTGGGATTCATATACTTAAGATGTTGCATAGACTATATTGTACCGTACCACCCCTTTGTGCACATTACACTTGCACATTAAATTAAGGGTTACAAAATTTAGATAGCATAGATAGATGAAATATGGTACCATTATTTCCTTTGGTGTTGGATGATGAAGTAGAAGAAACAACAGCATTATACCAAATCATCAAGACGGAGAATGAGATATTGTAATTCTCATACTAAAGTAACATACGTGAAAAACGAAAAAAAAATGACTTCTATGAGCTATATCTAACCAATTCGTAATAAACTTTCAACATTTTACTTTCAC
>LBNU01029449.1:3441-22415 GCA_014162995.1 Artemisia annua
TGGTGAATGGTCTTGGAATTGGAAAAGACAGGTCCTGGGAGGTAGAAATGTGGATTCATTGAACTTGCTTTTAGCCGAAATCGGTAATGCAAATGTAGGTACCGGTGAAGATTCGTGGCAATGGACTTTAAGTTATGATGGTATATTTTCTGTGGGGGTAACAAGGAAGCACATTGATGACATTATTTTACCGTCGATGAGTCCAAGTACAAGATGGAACAAATCTTTGCCTCGAAAGGTAAACATTTTCCTTTGGCGTTTACTCTTAGATAGACTCCCTCATCGTGTAAATCTCTCGTCTCGTGGTCTAGAAATTCCGTCGATTGTTTGCTCGGTTTGCAACGCAGGTGTGGAGTCATCCGATCATATATTTTATGCTTGTGATACAGCTGCTAATGTTTGGCGTCAAGTTCGAATTTGGTGTGATGTTGGTTTACCGTGTTTCTGCTCTAATATGGATTGGACTGTCTGGCTAGATAACTGGCACGTCTCTAACGACAGAAAAGATAGATTATTTGTGATTATTGTTACTTCTCTTTGGTTTCTTTGGCGTTATCGAAATAATGTTACGTTTAGTTCTCAAACCATAAGGCAACGTGACATTATCGATAATATCCAATTAGCTTCATTTTCTTGGTTAAAGTTTAGAGGTGTTAAAAACTGTAATTGGTCTGATTGGATCAATTCTCCTTTGTAATTGTCTCTAGCTTCTTGCTAGAGCTTTGTTTCTAAAATATTTAATCTGCCGTTCAAAAAAAAAAAAAAAAACTAGTAAAAGCGTATGAAAAAAGATCGCGGCAATATGTCTTGTGTCCCGAGTTCAATTTATGCTTAGTGTAAATAAATTTTTAAGTGATCAAGTCAACTTTTTGTAAAAGAAAGACATTATATATGGTTTGAGTTTGTGTAGTGTAAGATTCAATCCTCGTAGAATTTTAAAATAAATTTACGATCAATGAGTTCTAAAGAAAAAAACTGTAACAAAAATAAACATGGAAAATCAACTACAACACAACTCGTTGAAGATAGTTTGTATTCTTCTCGTGCCGGTATATCATCACTCGCACTGTGAATTTCTATTCATTATTACATCACATTTTCCTTCAAGATAATATCGTGAGTATTCATTATTACATCACATTTGCTCGGTTCTCTATCTATTATTGAGGGCTTCGTAACCCAACTACTTAACCAAACATCTTTTTTAAACCATCCCTCAAATATAAATATCCCGTAACAAACGGACCCTTAGTATTTGTTTCATAGTAGGACTATTACATGGGCCATTTGGTAAGGCCCATCAATTGACAACCAAAAATCTGCATCCTTAAAATTAGACACAGTTAGGTATTCAAAAACGCCAGTAAAATCAAGATTGTTGAAGAAGAGAAAATCAATTGTTGGTAAAAACAAGGGTAAGTTGGTCTTAAGTTACTATTTTGTTCCTTTTAGTTTTCAAAATGATTACGACATTCTTAAAAGGGTGTTTGGATTATTATATTTGCAAACAAGAGATGGAAGAATATGATTATGTTCCGAAAGAGTTAATCCATCGTATACAATCGTTTTTGCCCCCTAAAGATGCCGCTCGCACATGTGTCTTGTCCAAGTCATGGCTACACGCTTGGTCCACCATCAATACCCTCAGGTTTGTACCTCCTGGTCAGCTCACCATACAAGAACAAATAGACTACATTAACTGTATTGATCGCACTTTTTTACGCTATCACAACGAAAACATGTCAATTGAATGTTTTCACCTTCACTTAGACGGCATCCACAACTCGTCATTATTGCTTTATCCTTTAGAAAATTGGTTTCAAGCAAATTCTACTCTCAAGGAGCTTTCCCTAACTATGTGTGGTGTAAAGGTTGTTACGAATGTCAATGAGTTTGCTTGGCTTACGCTTCCGGATGCGATATTCTCTTATGAAAACCTAGATATATTAAGTTTAAGAGCAGATGACATACAGACCATCTGTCGGGTTAGGGTGAATGCAAGTCCTGTCATCAAGTGCTCCTTCCTATGCGTACTCGAGCTCTATTATGTGTGCATAACTGAAGAGGCACTTCATAACTTATTATCTTCTTGCAGCTTACTTGAGAAGATTAACATACACTTTGGTTCTTCCGTGCGCTTGAAGATGATTAAGCTGACAAACCTTCGTTGCCTTCGTGAATTGAAAATCAATTTATTGAATAACGACCTCTTGGAAATGTATCATCTCCCAAGTCTTCACTTGTTTTCTTACTGCTCCTTCTCAAGGTATAAAATCAGAATGGATACACTAGTGAGCGTAAGAGAATTGGTTTTATTCCGTTCGACGGTGGTAGGTGATGCATTTTTCGATATGATAAAAACAAAGTTTCCTTTTCTCGAGACTTTGACCCTTGAAATCGAAGCCTGCATGCTAGAAACCATTAATATTACTTGTGTTTCCTTAAAGAGAATAACTCTTATTACGTGCTTAGACAAGCAATTGAATATACAAGTTTATGCTTCAAAATTACTTTATTTCTCTTACAATGGCCGGAATATGCCCACTCTCTTGTTTCCATCTGGTACCCCTGCGCATATTCAGCTCATACTAAGGTTTCGTAAAAATCATCCAATTGATCTGTCCTTTTTTCTTAAGGTGAGACAAGCACTTGATTTATCATGCAACTTTGATATCGAAACAATAGATGATTTTGTGCCATTAAACATAAGCCTTGATGATCTCAGAAGAATGGTTCCGTCTCCAGCTAGGAACGTGCAACAACTATCATTTGGAAAACAGTGGCAAAAAAAGTTGTGGAAGCACTCGCCACTTTTAGATTTTCTATTTTCAATATGCTATCCCCGTTATGTTAAGGCATATTATAGGTCGTCTAACAGCAAAAACTACTTGTTTAAGCAGATGGTGGGGATGATGTATAAGAAAGCGTGTAACCTAAAAGATATTGAAATAAAAAATCCTCGTGATGGAAAATGGGAAAGCCTAACATATTCTTGGAGAAGTTATCATCATGATGGAAAATCGGAAAGCCTAGCATATTCTTGGAGAAGTTATCATTTTCCTTTTGAGCTACCTGACGAGGGCAATGACTACAATTCAGATGAGTTCCAATTGAATTGGTTATCTTAAGAGAATCTGCCATGATCATCTTGGTTCAATCATTTGATTTAATGTTTTATGTTTTTTTTAGCATATTATTTTGTTTAATTACTTGGTTCAATTATTTGATTTAATATTTAAGGCGAAACTCCCAAACACAAGTAACTTGTTTATTTTATCAATTGTAATTGAGTTGATCAGTAGAGCACTTCTCTCTTATTTGTGTTGTAATATTTCATTGTTTTAGCATATATATGTGACCAAAAAGGTGTAAATCGGTGGGAACACCCCGATCCCATGCATCTTTTGATGCCAACCGGACCCTTCCTCAAGGACCCGGCCTCATGCAATGAGCTTCTGTCCCAGCGAACTAATTAACCAAGAGTTTGGTTTTAACCATGGTCAATCTCCAAATGACCCTCTATGACGGGCCAATTAAGCGTTTGCGGAGGGGGAATGATACCACTGGAACAATCCCCATGCCACTTGGTTAGGAAGAGTCCTTTCTACCTATTGCTCTCAAGCTCTTGGGTTGTGAAAGACAAGATGAAAACATGTAATTATTATTCAGAGGAACGAATATACCTAAAACTACAAAACCTCAACTACTTCCTTGTCTCTGTTCTTCTTTGGCCTTCCAGTTTGTTACGCGTCTTTACCCGTCAAAAATTTCAAAGCTCTCTCCAGAGTGACATCGCTTGGATTCGTGTTCTGCATCCACAATCAGATTATTAGTTGGACTTTTAAGTAAAACAGATGTTCAGAAAACATCCACATGGTTTATATATAACCAAAATTTTCTATAGTCACAACATGAATCTATTTTGTCACTTAAATTCATTTCAAAGTTTCATCCAAAAAAGTACAGTTGGGCAATACCCACAAGACATTGGTTAACGAGTGCAGTAATTATGAACAAGTATTGCAACAAAACAAATCGTTAACTTCTTTGCTATGGATTAGCTTACAATGTTAAGTCATGCAAATGAATTTTCATGATACCTTTGGTACAGGTGCTTGTGTACGTCTGTGTTTTACCGACAATCCATGTCTTGCGAGCTTCAGTACGACTTGTTGCCCTCCCTAAACACCAATTCCAGATTTACAAGTTTAACACTAAAGCGGAAATAATTATTACATGTTTGATTAGAAATATGGCATCTGAAACAATCATATGAAAACATACCAAAGCAGTAACTCAAGGGCATCTTCCAAGGTAATAGAGCTAATATCTGATATCTGTAATCACATTAAAGCATAAGATTGTCTCAGCAATAGAAGTATTCATCACATGTCATGAGTTGACAGATGAACTCAAGCAATGCATGGTGTTGTTATTACTGAATCACGAAAGTGGAAAGTCGGTGGTGGAATAGGTTGGGTAACAAATCAAAACGGGTATAATTTGGTGGGGTTCGGTTGAGTCGAAACACTTTTTGACAAAATTTTGTTTATCTTTTTTCACTTAACCAGCATATCAAATGTGATTAGAAAAAACTAAAAACTTTATAATTTAATGATCTCAAAAGGTTTTATGCATTAAAGACAAAAAGTGGGCGACTCTCAACCATTTGACTCATTTCCATTTTAGCAAGTTTCTTTTTTTTACAGGTTTGACCAGTTAGAGGTAGAAACATAACTCCAATCAATCCATTTATAAAGATATGTTTCTGCTGATAGTTAAGTGTTTAGGCTCAAATGAGTCCCTTAATCAACCAGCCCATTATGCACCTTAACAATTCAGTGATTCATCCCTCCACCAGTACTACCATGAAAAATTAATCAATGTACCTGAGAAACAGAAGATCGTTTAGGAAAGTGTCCCTTTTTGTCTTCACCAAGTTGAACATAGTGGTTTTCTGAATTTCAAATTTGCTCATTTGATTCGTGTCTGTTTGGTCCATGACGGTTGCACCCGTTGTCCGAACCCGCTCGCTTTGCCACCTCTATATAAAATAAGTGTCATTTTTGTCAATTTTATTGTAAAATGTCTTGTGCAGTTCTTTGAGGCGCTTGACCTGAAATTGTTGGAGGATGCTGTTCATCCTTATGTTGTAAGTCTCAAACAACGTCACATGAAACGTGGATCGCTTTGGTATGGGATCGCAGTTCGCGGGTCCTTAAAATTTGGTACAAGAGGGGGTAGGCTCATTTCAGTTCGCTTCCCTTCGATCCGGTTCGATGTACCATATTATTTGGTATGATGGTACACTGTCCCAAAAAAAGAAAGAAAAAAAAATTGAAAAGTAACACTAGGGTCCGTAACCCTATAATGTTTTATGTCGATCCAATAGAAAACTCATTAAAAGAACCCACAAAACTATAAAATCACAAATACAATTTATTGGTTTAAATCAACCCATTTTTATCAATTTGCGCCGATATTGCCAGCCATAATTTTATGTATCAACCAGAAATTAGCGTACCTTTAATTCTCCAATGGCCACATAAAAATTAGCGTACCTTTAATTCTCCAATGGCCACATACTCTTTTATCATGTCCTCGCCGGTTTACACTGTTAATAAGTCAAAAGTAAATAATCAGATAGTTACCCAAATTGGTACTAATTTACTAATAATCTTTGACAATTAACCAACATATAAAATTACCGTTGCGCCTGGTTAGCATTCTGTTCATAATCGTTGCCACTGCAACAAGAAAGTTACATTGCACATGAGAAAACTAATAATATAAAGGTATGTGTTTAATGTTTAAATAAGTTTGTTTCAAATGTATAGGTTTAAAATATATATTAGCAATGCTTTAAAACTCCGGTTGACCCAACCGGTTGTGTCATCGGATACCGATTTTGAGAAAGAAAAAAAAGTTAAAACGTGAACCGGGAGCTGAGCAGGTCGATTAGGAAGTTTTAAACCATTGATTATTAGACCATCCACTATGGTGGTTTCCGAAAGGTTTATAAAAAGATGAAGAGGTCCAAAAATATATAAACCATAGTGGATATATATTTGAAGCATATGTCGTGTGAATAAGTATTTGAAGAGCGCCAAAATATGTATTAATTGCATGAAAAGTTATATTAATAAGTTTACTCATAGTTTGAATAGGTTTATGATATGATAAGGTTTATAAAGTAATGATGCCATTATTATTTTCACGCCGGAAATTTGATGTCCCGGGTTTTACAAAAGATAGAAAGTGAGTACTTTGGTTGACGGAGAACAATGGGCGGGATGATTTTGGTGGTGTAGCAGAACCGAAAGTCTGACGAGAAGATCGAGGTTTAGGTTTTTTGTGTTGGGTATTTTTTTATTTTTTATTTTTTTCAGGTGTTAGTGAATAAGTAAAAGTAAGTTTGTATATAAAAGTAGAAAAAACTAATCATTGATGTAATAATTAAGGTTTGTTTAGTAAAAAGAATGGGTAAATTTAGGAGTCGATGGTGGTAAACTGGTGGTTGAAGTAGACGGAAAAGGTGGAGCCGACGGTGGTGAGCGGTGCCGAGGAAGATGGTGGAAAGATGCCGAAAAGTGATTAATGAAGAAGATAAAGGAAAAAAAATGTACAATATCACTTTAAAGGTTGTAAAATTTGTAATAGTTATTTCAAAAATAGTAAAGTGAGTATGTTCGAGTTTACGAGAGAGAAAAGGATTTGACAGTAATTATCGATAAAATGATTATTAAGAATGATTATGTAATTATTAGTGTTTTGTTAGTGGAAAATTGGTGTTTATTTAGCACGCCCCAATAACATTGACTTGCATTTATTGTGAAATGCATTATGTGAGAAATCCAAAGGATGTCAGTGGATTCTGTGTAAACTCATTAATGAGGGTTTCGTAACCCAACTACTAAAATGAAACAATATTAGGTGTGGTTTGGTTCATGGGTTTTGAGTTGATGGAATGGATTGACACCTCAACAATGTAGTTTGATTCATGGATCTGATATAATGGAATCTAGCTAAATTATCATTTCAATAAACATGGTGGGTTTGGAGGAATGGATACACGATTTACTCACAGGGCCCATATTTTTCATTACTGTAGTCCACAAGTTTTGGTACTTTTTTTAAATATCCTTTTTCTCTTTCTTTTTTTTCTCTACAAATAGTAATACTTTTAAAATTTAACATTAAATTAAAATAATCTATAACTTTGTATAATTTATATATTTTCTCTTTCATCTTTTTTTTTTTTTTTTTTTTTTTTTTTTTTTTTTTTTTTTTTAAAAAAAAACTTTCCCAAATCCGAATCCAATTCAAATCCTTTGTATAAACCAAACGCATTATTTTCTATTAAGCCATCTTTCTTTTTCTTCTTATCTTTTTAATCTTTCTTTTTCTTTTTGGCGGGAAAATTTGAGAAAAATTTAATTTTTATAGGAAACTAAACGTTCAATTTTTACGCGAAATTCAAGTTTTGTATAACGGTGAAAATTTTGGCCCAAAATTCGAATTTTNAGAGAGGAAAGAGGAGAAGGAGGAGAATCATTAATAACCTTTCTCAAGGTATTTTGTACTCCTGGTTCAGCTCACCATACAAAACAAATAGATCTACATTAACTGTTATTGATCGCACTCTTTTTACGCTATTCCAAAACCAAAACATGTCAATGTGAATGTTTTTCACCTTTCAACTTAGACCTAATGGCGTTCAGCTAATTAAGGGGCGGGGGAGGGGCCGCCGACCCGAAATTGTTTTTGCGATGTAGGGGTTGTATGATATTTTTCGTGTAGAAATAATTTCGGTATATTCGTTCGACCCCCATTTTAATGTGGTTGAAATTTTTTTATACATTAACCAATAAATTATATCATTATATTTCATAAGCCTTATCTTACCCATACCAAACTAAATCATTAATTAAACCAAGATCCTTAAACTAAAATCCATCTACTATCTTATTAGCCCATTAATAAACCAATCCCATTTAAAAAATGATATATCATAAATGACATAAACGTGAACAAACCCTCCCCCTTCGAATGATTGTTCGACCCTCATCTCCTCTCCAAGTCCCACCAGGTATGGTTAATATTTCTTTTTTCAATTAGGTTATTATTTTTTTAGAGTGAATTGTATCGAAGAAATAAAGAAAATTGTAGTCATGTTTCTTTTTCAATTGTAGTCAATTGTTCGGGTGGACTTATTTTTTTTAATAATTGTCTTTTCAATTAGGTTATTGGTTTTTTTAGATGAATGTGTGTGAAATGGTTTATGTATGAGGCAGTTTATAGCTTTTGTCCCTGACCCGAAATCAATCACCGAGACCCGAACATATTAACCCGAAAAATAGCCGTTAGAAAAAAAATAATTAGATCCCGACCGTTCCTCCACTGAAAATTTTCTAGCTTTCCGCCACTGGGGACCTCTAGAGGCATCCACAACTCGTCATTAGCTTACGTTCTAGTCCTTTTAGCAAGGAATATGTTGTATTTCAGGCACGTAGCGGGGTATTCTTCTACCAGAACCTCTACTCTCAAGGAGCTTTCGCCTAATTAATGTCTGGCTGTCACGGTTTTGACGTTAATAGTTATCGACGGCAACTCCATCTTAGCATCATACACTTCTTACGCTTCCGGATGCGATATTCTCTTATGAAAACCTAGATATAATTAACAGTTTAAGAGCAGATGACGAACATACAACCATCTAACAGGTTAGAGGATGAATGCAAGTTCCTCGATCAATACACAGCGTGCTCCTCCTGACGCGTAATCGCAGCTCTATCTTAGAGTCGTGCGGCTTGCTTACACTTGAGAGGCACTTCAAGAACGTTATGTAGTGTCTATTCTTGTAGCTTCATCTTGTAGAAAGACTGAAACCTATTAGATTTTTATTGCGTATTTATACGCTCTGCTGCTTGAAGCATGATTAGGTCGCTGACGAAAACCCTGCCGCTTGCTTCGCTGAATCTGGTATAAAATATCAATTTATTGGATCAACGGACCGGTCTTGCACGATGTATACCTCCACAGGTCTTCACTTTTCTCTTACAGCGGCGCCGAGTTTCACAGTATAACCACGAATGGATACACTAGGGAGTAAGAGAATTGGTTTTATTACTTTGATGGTGGTGATCGATGATTTTTCGATATATACAGTTCCTTTTCTCGAGATTTTGACCTTGAATCATACTGCGTGCTAGCCATTATTTCCTGTGTTTCACTAGAGTTTGCTTTGTTAATGTAGAATCTACGTTTATGCACACGCGTTGCTACAAGTCACTCGGGCTTCAATTCTTTATTTCTCATAATGGCTGGAATGGCCACTCATCTTTGTGTTGTTTCCATTACATGGTCTACTGTCACTTAAGTGTATTCGCTCATGACTAAGGTTTTTCTTTCTAGTCCAATGTTGATCTGGGACTTGATTTTTTCTTTCAGGTGCGCAAGCTTGCCATTTATCAGGGCGCTTTCATTCACGAAACGGATAGCAGTAGATATTCGTGCCCATCAAACATAACCTTGATAATCGTCAGAAGAAATGGTTCCGTTTCCAGCTAGGAACTCGGTGCCAACCACATTATCGCTTATGGAAGAGGCAATAAAGTTGTGTGAACGCAGGAGGCACTCCGCCACTGTGCTTTAGATTTTTTTCTTTTTGCAATGTCCGTCTATACACCACACTTGTGTGAATGTTAAGAGCATATTATAGGCTCGCCTAAGCGCGCTCTTGCAAAAACTACTTGTATCTCTCTCCAAAAAACCAATCAAGTTTTTACTTAGTTAATTTTTATATAGTTTTCATAATTTAACATAATTAACACTTTTAAATTAATGTTATATGCCTCCCAAAATATAGTTTAAAGATCGGAGAGGCCCGCGAAAAAGTGTAGATGAGATTATCATTTAATCGAGTAGCGATTGATATAGAAAATAATACTCCGTTAAGAGGACCTATATATTATTGCTGATACTCAAATTTAACGGGATCAGCAAATTGGAAAAAAGAAAATCACTTATAAATATTTTATCTCGGCGAGTGCTGCTTCCACAACATATATATATATTGCCCATTATGGTATTTTTATCTAATTATTCCATAACCGAAATTAGTAGTTAAACATTAAACACAAGTTATATTGTTGCAACGTTCCTAGGTGGAAACGGGAACCATTCTTGCTGAGATTTTTACAAAATGAGGATTTATGGTATTGTATATGGCACAGAGATCGTTACACCGCAAAATAATCATTTCTATTTGTGCCATCCTGAATGTCAAAGTTGGCTTCGAAGCTAGCACACTTGAATCGCCAAGTAGCTTTGTTCTTTACCATTAAGATAAGTTTTATAGGTCCAGAACCCCAATGATCATATAATTTCTTGAGATATGATTTTTTTATGTATAGATTATAGCCTTAGTATACTTGAAGTTGTTGCACGAGTACCAGATGGAAACACCGATTTATATACTATAACAAGAGAGTGGCCATTTGCATCCAGCCATTAAATTTATGTATGAGAATAATAAGGTTAATATTTTTGAAGCATTAAACTAAATGTATGTTCAATTGCTTGCTCTACGAAGTAAGATACCTAATGAAGTCAAATCTCTTTAAGACTTGAACACAGGCTTAATGAACTTATTATAGCTTAAAAGGGATTATTCTAGAACAAGCAGATATTTAATATTGTATTTCAAGACTGGTGCTACAATTAGTACCTCTCGAGAAAACCATTAGAGTAAACTCATTTGTTTTTTTACCCTCAATAAATACCGAACTAATAGACATACATACATGCACACATATACGCAAGAAAACAACGTAATAAACTCCATACCAAGATATCTCATTACTGCTTCCTCTTAGAGATATTAATATTGGCTGTGTATCCCATTCTGGTCGATAAAAATTCTATCCCATTTTGGACAATCTGGGAGCGCTCGCTCAGAAAGAGACACACACGCTAGAATATATGTAGACTTGGAGAGTAATTATCAACATTTCCAAGAGGTCTTGATCAAATAAATTTTTTTTGAATTTTCAATTCACGAGAGAGGTGCGGAGGATTTGTAAGCCTTATAATCATCTCAATCCGCACAACAGATAAATACCCTATATTAACAAATCTAAATGTTTATAATCCAATTCTCAAGTAATAGACTACAAGATCTAGGAATAATAAGGTTTTGAAGATGAGCCCATACCTTTCCATAGTGATATGTGGTTCTCCCTAACACCTTTAAGGATAGTATTCACCCGCAATGCTCCGATGTACGCAGATAGAGAAAAAAAGGCTATATCTTGATGTATCTAGAAACTTGCATATCACACCTTCAACCTCGCTCTAAGGATGAGATTTGTAATGATTCGTCCATCAACATGGACATCTTGATATACTTTATATATGAGAGAGTCGATTTGGCCTCTCTAACTCATAGACGGGAAATAGTCCTGCATCTCTCCGGAAGCGTAAGATTAACATGGTCGTCGATCCATGTATAATTGAGTAAAGCCTTTACAGCCAGAACAATAGAGATAAAAGAACCAAGACGCCAACAGAACACGGCGCGCAAAGAACACACATATGAGGAGTTCAGTATAGATTAGTCAAACGCCCGCTCAGTGCATATGAAACAATATATTCTAAGAGGACTATTAATATGACATAATGATTAAGAGTTGTGGATGCCTCGTCTAAGATTCAGTGGCGAAGGTAGAAAAATATTTCAAGTGGGGGAGTACGAGAGATACCTATAATATTTTTTTCTTCTCTCTTGTATGATCTCTCGCTATTATATTCGGGTAATGCAATAATTCCCCAAAACTAAGAATTTTGTACAGGTCGCGTGTATTCGAATATACCGAGAGTCTGTGTGACAAATATATGTATATATATATAGAGAGAAAATTCTTTGTCTCTTCTATATATATATATATGTTGTATGTGTCGCTAATCTTATGTTACTTACATCTATTGCGTGCGCTAAAAAAAACTCTCTCAGGAGATAACCGATGAACACCAGAATTATTAAAATAAGTCCAACGAACAGAGAGACTAAGAACAGTGAAGAAAAGAAACAGTGACTACAAGTAGAAAATTATCTAGATATATTTTCTTTCGTATAGATAACAAGTTCACACATCGCTAAATGAACTAATAACCTAATATGAGACCACCGCAATATGAGACATTATTAACCAATATCCCGTGAATGGGCCCCTAAAAGTTTAAATTGGACGGAGATGAGGGTCGACAACCCTACAGATTTTCGAAGGGGAGGGTTGTTTTTGTATTATAATATTTATTATCTATCATTTTTTTTAATGGGATTGGTTTATTTTTTAAAATGGGGGCTATAGTAACGTAAGTAATGGATTGTTAGTTTTGGATTGTATATTATTTAATAATATTTTTAGTTTGGGTGGGTAGTATATGAGGCCATTATGTATTACTAGAGAGAATTTTGATCTATAGATATTTTATATGTGGTTATATAGTATGAAAAAAAATTTCACCGCGAATTAAGGAATGGGGGTGTGAATTCGAGGAGAGACGCGCCTGAATTGATTACCATCGAAATTTTTATACCCACGAAAACTAATTAATACCCGCCCGCGAGAGATCGCCAAAAGAGGAAATATTATTTTTCGGGGGCGTCGGCGCCCTCTTCTCTTCTCTCGCCCGCGAATTAAACTGCGCAGTTAGTGCATAGAGTATATGGAGAGGGGTGATATTATACATTCAATTGTATCTATTGTTTTTAGGATTTTGAGTACGGCGTAAATATGTAGTGTGCGATCAATTATAGGTTACAGTAATTGTTTGTTGTCTATTTGTTTTTTTGTTGAGATGAGCTGACGCAGGCAGTTAGCAAAGCGCTGGAGGGTATGGAGATAGAATCGGTCTCTCGGAAATGATTCATATATATTATTAATATTCCACGGAGGAGGAGGAAGAAGCACGCAACGAGAGAAGACATTAACTTACCCCTGCGGGAGAGCCTCCTATGGGGCTACCGTGTGCGAGGCCAATCACATACAAAACAAATAGGTCTACATAGTTTTAAAAACTTATATCTTGTATTTGGGAGTCGCACTCCTGTGTTTACTGCTAGTCGAATAAGCGCTAATATCAAGATTACACTGTCAATTGCAGAGTTTTGGCTCACGCTTCGAGCGCTTAGTATATTTATTATGCGCAGCTATGTAGACTTTGTAGAGAGACAAAGAAGAGCGGGGAACCGCGCGCTCTTGATAAAACCTTTCCTCCGCCCGAAATTTTTTTGGCCCGATGTTTACAGCGCCGTTATTAGATTGATTTTGTTGAAACGTTTTCTTTGTGATAGATGTTGAAAAAATGCGGAATCACGAAATACGTATATGCAGAGTAAATTTCGACCCCATTTTAGAATTGTTGTAGAATATATTTTAGTTCTTTTCCTTATACAGGTTTAATCTTTCCGAAGATATATATCTGCACCCTATAGTCATTATATTTTAAGCATAAGAACATATACGCTAACCCTCAAACAAATCCCCCGCACGGCTATGATATAACTAAAATCCTATTTATATTACACTATAAATCGCACAATATATATATATATATCTCACAAAAATACCATTTAATACATATTTGACTATAAGCTTACGCCATTGAGTATGAACCCCTTGATATATAGTATATTTTTATTTCTTTTACACAAAAATGTGATATATAAACTTAAATAGATATATGAGAGCAAGATATCCGGCTCTCTCTCTCTCTCCTCGCGATATAGATACGCGCGGACTGTGCTCGGAGACCCTCCATCTCCTCCAAGTCCCACCAGGTTAACTGTTTGGTGATTAATTTTCTTCATTATTTAGGTTTTATTAGCATAATATGTCTATAGAAGTTGAATGTACGACGAAAAAAGAAATTGTAGAGTCACAATGTTCATTTCTCTCTCTACTCTCGCTCACCTCGATCAAATGTCGTCTGGACTTATTTTTAATAATTTCTTTTCCAATTAGGTTATTGGTTTTTTTTTAGAGAAAATGTGTGTGAAATGGGTTTCAGTATGAGACAGATTTATACTTTGTCCCCCCGACCCCGAATCAGAATCACCGACCCGGAACATCATTACCCCGAAAAATAGCGTTAGAAAACAAAAAATTAAGATCCGCGACCCCCCACTGAAAATTTTCTAGGCTTCGCCACTCGACGACTTAGACGGCATCCACAACTCGTCATTATTGCTTTATCCTTTAGAAAATTGGTTTCAAGCACTAGCGGCTTTTACAAACTCTACTCTCAAGGAGCTTTCCCTAACTATGTCTGGTGTAAAGGTTATTACGAATATCTATGAGCATTCTTATCTTACGCTTCCGGATGCGATATTCTCTTATGAAAACCTAGATATATTAAGTTTAAGAGCAGATGACGAACATACAACCATCTAACAGGTTAAGGTGAATGCAAGTTCTGTCATCAGGTGCTCCTTCCTACGCGTACTCGAGCTCTATTATGTGCGCGTAACTGAAGAGGCACTTCAAAACTTGTTATCTTCTTGTAGCTTACTTGAGAAGATAAACATAGAGTTTGGTATTTACGTGTGCTTGAAGATGATTAAGGTGACAAACCTCCGCTGCCTTCGTGAATTGAAAATCAATTTATTGATCAACGACCTCTTGGAAATGTATAATCTCCCAAGTCTTCACTTGTTTTCTTACAGCTCCAGTTCAATGTATACAACCAGAATGGATACACTAGGGAGCGTAAGAGAATTGGTTTTATTACGTTTGATGGTGGTAGATGATGCATTTTTCGATATGATAAAAACAAAGTTTCCTTTTCTCGAGACTTTGACCCTTGAAATCAAATACTGCGTGCTAGAAACCATTAATATTACCTGTGTTTCCTTAAAGAGATTGACTCTTAGTATCTACTTAGACAAGCAATTGAACATACAAGTTTATGCTTCAAAATTACTTTATTTCTCATACAATGGCTGGAAAATGGCTACTCTCTTGTTTCCATCTGGTACTCCTGCACATATTCAGCTCATACTAAGGTTTCTTAAAAATCATCCAATTGATCTGTCCTTTTTTCTTAAGGTGAGACAAGCACTTGATTTATCAAGCAATTTTGACATCGAAACAATAGATGATTTCGTGCCATCAAACATAAACCTTGATGATCTCAGAAGAATGGTTCCGTTTCCAGCTAGGAACGTGCAACAACTATCGTTTGGAAGGGCAATAAAGTTGTGGAGTCAGCACTCGCCACTTTTAGATTTTCTTTTTTCAATTTGCTATCCCCGTTATGTTAAGGCATATTATAGGTCGTCTAACAGCAAAAACTACTTGTATAAGCAGATGGTGGGCATGATGTATAAGAAAGCATATAACCTAAAAGATATTGAAATAAAAAATCCTCATGATGGAAAATGGGAAAGCCTAACATATTCTTGGAGAAGTTATCATCATGATGGAAAATCGGAAAGCCTTACATATCCTTGGAGAAGTTATCATTTTCCTTTTGAGCTACCTGATGAGGGCAATGACTACAATTCAGATGAGTTCAAATTGAATTGGTTATTTGATTTAAATACTGTATTTAAGCTTCAATCATTTGACATAATGTTTAAATTTTTTTAACATATTATTTTATTTAATTACTTGGCTCAATTATTTGATTTAAATACTGTATTTAAGGTTAAACTCCCCAAACACAAGTAACTTGTTTATTTTATCAATTGTGATTGAGTTGATCAGTAGAGCACTTCTCTCTTATTTGTGTTGTAATATTTCATTGTTTTAGCATATATGAGACTTAAGTTTGTTAATTGATCAAGAGCAATTTCCAGCCTTAAAACTCAAATGGCAAATAATAACGAGACATGTATTTCTAGCTAGATGCTTGGTTGGTAATTTTGTCTAGTAATCAGTTATTTAGAATGAACTGGTGCATGAACTGACACATGATATAAACTTGGTTGGTAATTTTGTATTCTATCAGACAACTAAATTCAAAAGCAACTTTCAGAAATATAACATAAATATATAAATAGAGGTTCATCTGTAAGCAAATACTTGTAGATGTTGGCGGCTTAAATTCTACCCGAAAAATGTAAACAATCAGAACCAAAACTATAAGGGTGGTGGCAACGTTGCCTAACCATGCCTAATAATAAAATGTAATTAGCCAATAGAATTAAGCCAACTAATTTCATGCCTAATCATAACTAATNGTGCGATCGTGCTAACTCCCTCGTTGCTTGACAAGTGTGGGGGACAAAAGTACATGCCAATCATTTGCAGGCCCACATTCGATCGTGCGATATTTGAATGTGCTAATGTGCGAAATTCTCCCCAAAGAATATTCCAACTTCACATTTGGACACGTGCAATGGGGAGAATTTCGCACATTAGCACATTCAAATATCGCACGATCGAATGTGGGCCTGCAAATGATTGGCATGTACTTTTGTCCCCCACACTTGTCAAGCAACGAGGGAGTTAGCACGATCGCACGATCGCACTTGACTAAATTGGGAAAACAGTTTCGTTTTGGCTTATTTTGGGAAATTGGAAAAAATTTTGGCTTATTTTGGGAATTGACCCTTATTTTATTTAATTACTTGGTTCAATTATTTGATTTAAATACTGTATTTAAGGCGAAACTCCCCAAACACAAGTAACTTGTTTATTTTATCAATTGTGTTTGAGTTGATCAGTAGAGCACTTCTCTCTTATTTGTGTTGTAATATTTCATTGTTTTAGCATATATGAGACTTAAGTTTGTTAATTGATCAAGAGCAATTTCCAGCCTTAAAACTCAAATGGCAAATAATAACGAGACATGTATTTCTAGCTAGATGCTTGGTTGGTAATTTTGTCTAGTAATCAGTTATTTAGAATGAACTGGTGCATGAACTGACACATGATATAAACTTGGTTGGTAATTTTGTATTCTATCAGACAACTAAATTCAAAAGCAACTTTCAGAAATATAACATAAATATATAAATAGAGGTTCATCTGTAAGCAAATACTTCTAGATGTTGGCGGCTTAAATTCTACCCGAAAAATGTAAACAATCAGAACCAAAACTATAAGTATGGAATACATGTACTGGCATCCTTTAATCTTATGCAATTCAAAAAGGTACAGTTGAGTTTGGGTTCTCAAAAATAATCAGCCCAACACATCCGGGACCGCATAAGTCGCTAAAAAACTACAATTTATCAAAACAACGTTCTTCTAAACAAAACAAACACTACAATATATGAAAACAACATATTTAGGAAAATTCTCTTCTCCATAAAGGTGTAAATCGGTGGGAACACCCCGATCCTATGCATCTTTTGATGCCAACAGGACCCTTCCCCAAATACCCGGCCCTATGCAATGAGCTCCTGTCCCAGCGACCTAATTAGCCAAGAGTTTGGTTTTAACCCTTCCAAATGACCCTCTATGACCGGTCAACTAAGCGTTTACGGAGGGGGAATGATACCATCGGAGCAAGCCCCATTTGGTTAGGAAGATTCCCTTCTACCTATTGCTCTCAAGCTCTTGGGTTGTGAAAGACAAGATGAAAATGTGCCAGTATAGAATATAAATAGTTATCATTCAGAGGAACGAAAATATGCCTAAAACTACAAAACCTCAACTACTTCCTTGTCTCTGTTCTTTGTCCTTCCAGTTTGCTACGCGTTTTTACCCGTCAAAAATTTCAAAGCTCTCTCCAGAGTGACATCGCTTGGATTCGTGTTCTGCATCCACATTCAGATTATAGTTGGGGGTAATAGGCGACTTTAAGTAAAACAGATGTTCAGAAAACATCCACATGGTTTATATATAACCAATATTTTCTATGGTCACAACATGAATCTATTTTGTCACTTAAATTCATTTCAAAGTTTCATCCAAAAAAGTACACTTGGGCGATACCTGCAAGACATTGGTTAACGAGTGCAGTAATTATGAAAAAGTATTGCAACAAAACAAATCGTGAACTTCTTTGCTATGGAGTAGCTTACAACGTTAAGTCATGTAAATGAATTTTCATAAGTAGATGTTTACATACCTTTGGTACAGGTTCTTGTGTACGTTTTGCGAGCTTCAGTACAATTGGTTGCCCATCGTCCAGATGTTTTCCCTAAACATCAATTCCAGATATACAAGTTTAACACTAAGGCGGAAATAATAATTACATGTTTGACTAGAAATATGGCATCTGAAAAAATCATCTGAAAACATACCAAAGTGATGGGGTAACACAGTAACTGAAGGGCATCTTCTATGATAATAGAGCTAATATCTTATATCTGTAATCCCATTAAAGCCTAAGTGTTGGGTCACTGAAATTACCCAAGCTCTCCTTAACTAGGATTTGAACATAAAATAACCTAAGTGTTAGACTTCCTTAAACATAATCAAGTTACTGAGTGAACAGTCACTCAGTGAGTCATCTTCAGGATGCTTAGAACAAGCCTAACGAAGAAAGGTTTTCCATTCAGTGAGGCGGATTCTCAGTGAGTGGCATCTAAGCCAAAGAAGAAGATGATGGATTCAGTGAGTGATGACAATAGCTCACTGAATCCCCAAGTCTTCTCACCAACTATGAAGACTGAAGAAAGCTACTTGAAGACCGAAGAATAGGCGGGATTGGGAGGGAAAGTTTGAACTGTTCTAATAAAGTGCTTTATCACTTTATAAGTCAAACTTTCCTTATTTGGCTACAATCCAGCCTAAGCCTAAAAGGGTTATCTGTCTTCTAACCCAATATGGGTTGCTTTCAACAGTAAACAAGATCTTCTAAAGATTTATCTTTTGAAGTCTTTAATCCATTGCACAATAGTATGTATTATACTTGTGTATAAATAGGATCATAAAGAGGAGAAAAGGTAAGTTTGTGTAATTAATGCTTAGACATTCACAAACCCTTTTCTCCTCCAAAGAACATACTTGTACTCG
>LBNU01029450.1:23275-38188 GCA_014162995.1 Artemisia annua
TATCGCAAACCTTGGATTCAACTGCTTATCGAGAACATTTGAAATACGTGTTATCGAAATCTTTCAATATGAAAGTTTTCGAGAACAGTCAATTCAAATGTTATCGAGATCACTGAATTGGAGAGTTGTCGAAATCACAATTTTACAATTTTATCAAGATCACACTTAGGCTTATTTTTGAAAAGTTTGTATAACTTGTAAACTTTATAAAAACTAAGTTGTATTCTTGTGAACTTGTATTATTATGTTTGTGGGGTTATTAGACACAAAAGTTACTAAAGTTTGCCAAAAAATGCGATTTAGTTACTAAAGTTTTTTTGGTTACAAAGAGGTTACTCAAGTTTGGTCACCGGTTATATAAGTTACTCTGTATGTTTTAACCTTCTACTACAGGTTTTTTTTTTCGTTAATTTCAAAAATGGTCCCTCAGGCTAACTGTCGTTAGTTTTTTCTGTTAGCTTACGGACGTTTGCAACAAGCATTTGCACTGTTAGTCTTTTATCCTAACGACCATTTATACTTAACTCAAAATTTAGATTTCATGCATTTTTGTTCGTTTTTCTTACGTTTTTTGACCCTTTTTTTACAGGTTTTCCGTTTTCATACGTTTTTATGCGTTTTCGTTCGTTTTTATACGTGTTCGCCCATTTTCTTACACTTTCAACCGTTTATCTTACGTTTTGTCTGGTTTTCTTACATTTTTTCCGCTTTTATATGTTTTTGTCCGTTTTTATACCTTTTTGCCCAGTTTATTATGTTTTCGTATGTTTTTCTTACGTTTTATCTGCTTTTCTCACTTTTTTTTCGTTTTTAGACATTTTTTTATGTTTTTCTTATGTTTTTTCCGTTTTCATACGTTTTTGTTTGTTTTTACACGTTTTCACACATTTTTATACACTTTTTATATACGTTTTTATACACATTTTATACATACGTATAAAACATACAAACGTATAAAACATACAAAGGTGTAGAAAAACGTAAAACTAGTATGAAAACGTAAAAAGACGTATGAAACGTACACAAGCGTATAAATGCGCACACAAATGTAAGAAAAAAATTACGAAAACCTATGAAAACGTATGAAAATATACGAAAAACAGATGAAAACGTACAAAAATGGATAAAAACGTACGAAACTGGAGAAAAACGTACGACAAGAGAGAAAAATGTACATAAACGTAAGACAATGTAAAGAAAGTACGACAAGAGAGAAAAACATACTTAAACGTATAAAAACGGATAGAAATGTACGAAAATATACAAAGATATGCAAAGGAGAAAAATGTAAAAATAAAAAAATAATAATAAAAAAACTAATAATTAAAAAAAAAAGAAAAAAAAAACGCATAGTAGCTTTTTGTTAAGGTTCAGTAACCTATTTAATAAACCCGTAAACTATAGTAACTTCCTTGTAACATTTTAAACTATGGTGCTGACGTGGACAAGGGGAACCGGTAATCAGCCGGTTGCCCACCCTATGTTTGTGACTATTGTTTCATTAAGTTGTGGATGTTTATATTTATGTAATTCCTTAGATATACTTAACTTGCTTTATGTGCCTTGAATGCTTAACTTTACGTCTTAGATTACATACAATTTATCATTGTCATAACAAACATCTCACGAGCTTAATGAAACTTGCATGCAAAATGTAAAATGAAATGGTCTTAAGTTTCAAACTCGTACGTTAACTTACAAACTAACAAGTTGAATGTTTGATCTTATGACATCATATTTTCAGTACACAATGGCTCAACCACAACAACAAGCAGAAAACGCACCCGCACAGAATCTTCCTCTGTTAACACTTGGTGAAGTAGTTCCAGCTGACTATCATGTGACCCTTGGCAAGAACAATCTTCGTATAGACTTCAACAAACTCAGGATTACTGAAGATTCTTGCCGGATCGTCAAAGACATTCTATTGGCACATCCGTGCAAGAGCATGCTTACGAAGTCTGCTTCTGTTCCAACCTTCTACATTCACCAGTTCTGGCACACTGCTCAGGTCAATTTGGATGATGCTTCATTCACGGTCACTCTAGAACAACAGGAATACGAAGTTGATCTAGATGTTCTCAGGACGGTTCTAATGCTTCCTACTTCCAATGAATATGAACCGATGATGACAGAGCTTGAAGTACTCGACTACATGATTGAGCTCGGTTATGATATAGAAGAGTCCTCTAGGCTTATACTGTCCAAGTTCAACGTCAAGTATCTACCTCAACCTTGGAGAACTTTCTACATGCTTATCATCAGATCTATCACGGACGGAAGAGTGGTCATGAACATCCCCGACTATCCCATCTGCAAGTATTCTGGGGGATGATGACCAAGGCCAACATTGACTTTGCAGATCCAATCATGAGCGAAATCATCTTTCATATCCGTNTACATGCTTATCATCAGATCTATCACGGGACGTAAGAGTGGTCATGAACATCCCCGACTATCCCATCTGCAAGTATTCTGGGGGATGATGAGCAAGGCCAACATTGACTTTGCAGATCCAATCATGAGCGACATCATCTTTCAGATCCGTACTACTGGTCGAACCATGATTCCGTTCGTGAGATTCAGCAAAATGCTCATTGACTATCTCGTTGGCAAAACTCCTGAGTTTCGACAAAGGATGTTTGACCGTACCGAACCAAAGCACAGCATTGTGGAAGATGACAAGATTGCTTTCGTCAAGTCCATTCAATTCACTCCAAGGACCAATGGCCTGAGAATACCTGACAATCTGCTGAATGACAAGATTCTTGCATCTTCGAACTACCGAATCTACGACTTAGCCTACAAAGCTGGGAAAGTAGGCATTACTGAAACCGAAGAAGTTCCCAGATACATAAGGGAGACTCGCAGCAAGAGAGGTGCTAAGTCTGGAAGCTCCAGTAGTACTCAAACACCTAAACAACCAAAGTCTAAACCTGCTGCAGCCCCAAAACGAAAAGTCATCAAGAAGAAAGTCATCACACCTGAACCATCACCACCACCATCAGAAGCAAGTGGGTCAGAATTTGGCTCCGAAACCGAAACTGACACAGATAAAGGAGGGGACTATGAAATAAGGTATGTTGCTCAAGAGGATCCTGAACTCGAACTGGCAAAACAATTAAGTTTGGAAACTCTCCATGAGCAACAACAACAACCAAGAAAAGGAATTGTCATCCGTGAACCTGGGCATGATGATAAAGAAACTGCACAACCTGAATCTGAACCTTCAACTGACAAAGGCAAGCTGAAAAGCGTAATCGTTGACACCCGATACCTGGAAAAGGAAGAGCAGAAAAAGCTCAAATTGGCTGCTCGTCTCAACCTTCAATTGCAACAAGCTCATCAGCAAAAACTTGAACTCCAAGCTAGAGAAGGTGGTTCTAGCAGCACAGTGATACCTCCAACAGCAACTGAAACAACAACAGAACAACTGGAAAAGGATGCTGAGGGTAACACTATTATGAAAGATGCTGGAGTTGAAGAGGCTACAGATGANTAGCTAAGGAAATTTACTTGATACCATTTTTTTAGGAAGTTGTTTAAGTAATGCCATTTTGTCTTATTAGCTAGGATCATCTAATCTTTGACAAGCTGTTTTTATTTGATTTATGTCCCATACTTTATGTAGTGAAGCAAAGTAATGGGTGATGAACATTCAGGCTTGGTATAGAAATGCTTGATTTGATTTATGGGGTGTTTATTTAGGCTTATATGTGGGCTTATGAGCTTATTTGATTTCGGCTTATATTTCATAAGCCCTAATTTTCCGGCTTTTTTTTTTCAGAATTTGGGCTTATATAAGTTTGTTATATCATAACAAACTCATATAAGCTCGTAAGTCTCAATATAAGCCAGAAAATCCAGGCTTGTGAAATATAAGCCAAAATCAAATAAGCTCATAAGCCCACATATAAGCTTTAACAAACACCCCCTTAATTGTGAAAAAACTGGTTATAAATGATGTGCTAGGGCTCTTGCTCTTTTATTAGGTTAAGTAGTTCTCGGTTAATCACGTGTTTTGGTGCTTAGTGCCACCTTGGGTTGTGCAAGGTCTAATATTTTTACTTATTCGGGATGATGACTTTGATTCCCACTTTATCTAACTTATGTCAAGATTATCCCTCATAGGATCTATATGGAAGTCTGTTTTGAAGGTGATTATCTGATATAATTAGAGCTGAAATAAAATGGGTTGTAGAAGATAGTGCTTGTAATTGTGTATGTGCTTATTGTTGCTTGAAGTTGTAATAATAAGATTATCAGATGTTAGTGTTTAGAAATTTTGATTATTTAAGTACTTAGTAGATAAATTGACCAAAAAGGAGGATAAAATCTTGTGAGATGGGAGTAAAATGCTCACAAATTGATTAAAAAGAAAACGGTTATATGTGTTGTTGTTGTTGGTGTTTTTTTTTTTTTTTTTTTTTTAATGTTATCTTTAGATAATGAATCTTGTTGCAGCTGGTATATGACTGATTATCTGATCCCTAAGTAATCGAATAACAATAAGCGGATGTTGTTTATGCGAACATCTGAAAGAGCACGTCACGATTATTAGATATTCAGTTCCATAATGCAGATCAAAACAGACAATAGTCAAGTGCGAGGTTGTGTGCTCATGTTTCGGAGTTCAATGATACTCATGATTCTTAGTTGATGCATCGTTTTGTGTAATATAGGTAGTGCTGGTGATGTATTGGAAGATGATCCAGTTGGAAGGTTAAAAGTGTTTGTTTATGAGCTACCTAGCAAATACAACAAGAAAATCTTGCAGAAAGACCCTCGATGTCTCAACCATATGTTTGCTGCTGAAATTTATATGCACAGATTCCTGTTATCGAGTCCTGTTAGAACTCTTAATCCAGAAGAAGCAGATTGGTTTTACACTCCTGTTTACACCACATGTGATCTAACACCAAATGGCCTCCCGTTACCTTTCAAATCACCACGAATGATGAGAAGTGCAATTCAACTTATTTCTTCAAATTGGCCTTACTGGAACAGGACAGAAGGGGCTGATCACTTCTTCATTGTACCACATGATTTTGGTGCTTGTTTTCATTATCAAGTAAGGATCTTTTAACTTTTTCATTGTAGTCATTAGTAGAGGTAGAAAATGGGCGGGTCGGGTTTGTTGTGTAAAGGGTATGTTATTTCAACGATAGAACATAANAGAAGGGGCTGATCACTTCTTCATTGTACCACATGATTTTGGTGCTTGTTTTCATTATCAAGTAAGGATCTTTTAACTTTTTCATTGTAGTCATTAGTAGAGGTAGAAAATGGGCGGGTCGGGTTTGTTGTGTAAAGGGTATGTTATTTCAACGATAGAACATAATTTTTCTTGAAATAAATGATTTAAGATATTATGGATTACAAGATTCTGTGATTAAGAAAGCATTTGGGGCAACTTTTGACCTGTTTCTTTATAAAAATCATTTTGAATTTGACCCGATAACCCAAGTCGACATGTTCATAAGTAATTTAGGATCAAAGTTGTCACCTTTGGTCTTTAAGGCACTTTTCTGTGTACTATTTGGTGGGTGATTTTAATTGTTAAATTATGTATTCTATTGTAGGAAGAAAAAGCTATTGAACGAGGAATCCTTCCTCTTCTCCAGCGGGCTACTTTAGTGCAGACATTTGGGCAAAGGAATCATGTTTGCTTAAAAGAGGGTTCTATCACAGTGCCTCCATACGCACCTCCTCAGAAGATGCAATCTCATTTGATCCCTCCAAGTATTCCTCGATCGATCTTTGTCTACTTCAGAGGCTTGTTCTATGATGTAGGAAACGACCCCGAAGGTGGTTATTATGCAAGGTAAATGTTTTCTATATTCTTAAAGCTAGTTGTATTATAAAATTTGCTGATTGAGCCGCTTAGCTAATGGTTGAGCATCTTAGGGTGGGTCAAAGTGGGTGGGGTTGACTTGCCAACAATTTATTAAGTTTCATAACTAATTAGTTTGTTAATTATGATTATAACACTAGCATAAAAATAATGATAAAAGTATATGTGAATAATAAACCAATTTAGGAGGCTGTAATCACTTTAATTACTCTTGGGGTCAGTTTTAAACCTTTGGACCCTATAATTATTACCATTGTATTTTTTACCTACATATACTGATATCAATAACACACAATCCAAATCATCCCATATTCATATAGCTGGGTAAAGTTGCCCCCATATACTTGTGAATGAGAAATTTGGGTTGCGTTTAACCTCAAAACGGGTCAAATAAAAAAGCTATAGCTAAAAAGAAACGAATTGAACGAGTTAAAAATTGCCTAAAGTCTAATGTTTTCTTGAATATTGCAGAGGAGCAAGAGCAGCAGTGTGGGAAAACTTTAAAGACAATCCTCTCTTTGACATCTCAACAGAACATCCAACAACATACTACGAAGACATGCAAAGAGCCGTTTTCTGTTTATGTCCACTCGGCTGGGCCCCATGGAGTCCAAGACTAGTTGAAGCAGTTATCTTTGGTTGCATCCCAGTTATCATAGCAGATGACATCGTCTTACCTTTTGCTGATGCAATTCCATGGGAAGACATTGGAGTTTATGTTGATGAAAAAGATGTTCCAAATCTAGACACCATTTTGACCTCAATTCCCACGGATGTTATATTGCGAAAACAAAGATTGCTTGCTAATCCTTCAATGAAACAAGCTATGTTGTTTCCACATCCTGCTCAACCAGGTGACGCTTTCCATCAAATCTTGAATGGCCTTGCGCGTAAATTGCCTCATGATAAGAGTGTTTATTTGAGAAAAGGCGAGAAGGTCTTAAACTGGACTGCAGGACCGGTAGCTGATCTCAAGCCTTGGTAACTTGTATGATTGTTTCTGAGATGTCAAAATGGGTTTGATATTGCTTTTGTAAAACATATAGGCGTTTACTAGTGATCCGATTTTGGAGGATATTTTGTTGGATATTACACTGTAGTTGATCTTAAAGTGAATTGATGATTAATTGAAAGGTACGGGCTTTTGCATCCTTGTTCTTATCACGACATTATATATGTATCTATGTCTCCTTATATGTAATGGCATGTTGAAGATGTCTTGGGTATATGAAGTATATATCATTTTTACATCAATTTCATGAGATATTTTGGTATATGATCATTTTATTGGCATGCTATGTGTTTTTGGGTTAGGTTAGTCTGATCGGGTTCAATTTCTAAAGCGATTGACACCTTATGGTCTAAAAATCGGCATGATTTCCTATTCGAGCTTGATGAGCCATGAATTAAATCTATAACTCTGGCTCAATACAAAATTCCCACCCAGTCATTTTTTAGTCCAATCATTTTCCTTAAAAGGACTAAGATAACATCTAGAAAACAAAGGAAAAAACAAAAACCAAAAAGCAAAAAGGGTTAAGGTGCATTGAAATTGTGTGGGGAGTATGGCCTCCACGCTTACCAACCAGACATATCTATACAACCAATACAAACCAAGATTACATGNTGAGCCATGAATTAAATCTATAACTCTGGCTCAATACAAAATTCCCACCCAGTCATTTTTTAGTCCAATCATTTTCCTTAAAAGGACTAAGATAACATCTAGAAAACAAAGGAAAAAACAAAAACCAAAAAGCAAAAAGGGTTAAGGTGCATTGAAATTGTGTGGGGAGTATGGCCTCCACGCTTACCAACCAGACATATCTATACAACCAATACAAACCAAGATTACATGCATCCCTTTATCTACTCTCTTCTAGCAAGTTCTCTCCTTGCCTTGCCATCCAACTAAGACATGGCTCTCCAGGCGCCACTCAGGCTACAAGCCACAACCCGATCAACCTCTCCTCTAGCTCCTGCTGGTGGCACCAATGCTGGCCTTCGCAGGCCGGCTAATGTCTTAGCTATGAACTCATCATTTTATCTGTCACCTTCACTTCAGTTGCTGCTTCCTCGTTTTAAGCCTTCAGCTGCACCTAAGTTTGCTATGAGGACTGCTTCTAAGCAAGCTTACATTTGTCGCGATTGCGGGTAGTTTTTCCTTACTGTTGTATATTGTATTTTGATCATAGTTCTAGTGAGTTTAATATGTGTGTTTTTGGATGAGGGTGCAGGTATATCTATAATGAGAAAACACCCTTTGAGAAGCTGCCTGATAAGTACTTCTGCCCAGGTACATAAATTTATAGTATATTGGGTTCTGTGATGAGTGTGATTGATTTGCAAATGGAACTTATAATCTTTGATTAGTTATGAGTAATCAGTTTTAAGATCCTAGAATAAAATATTAAGTATTGTAGCCATATTGGTAATCATGGTTCAACATCTAGTATTTTTTAGATACTAGTTAGGAAATTCTTATATCATTAGCGAGTCTCTTAAAATTGTGGATATGGTTGTTTTAATCATAAGTATAAGAAAGAGCCCAACTATTTTGGCTAAACACTTAAAAGTGCAATGATTTTGGTTTTCAATATTTGTCCTTGAGAAAATTGAGGCAGACATTCAAGTTTTCAAACAATATTTAGCAGAAACTAAACTAACTATGGTCATAAGTGCTAGTTACCCATGATATATAGATGGTGAGGAACGATTTCATCCAGGGCAACTAAAGCACATTCTAATGCTTAGCTTGAACCATATCCTTGTTTTCGTTTTAACCTAAAGGTTTCAATGATTGCAGTTTGTGGTGCCCCTAAAAGAAGGTTCAGGGAATACACACCTCCTGTGACCAAAAACGCTAATTCAACAGATGTTAGAAAGGCCCGAAAAGCTGAACTCCAGAGAGATGAAGCCGTCGGGTAAATCTCATAACATATACACTCAGTGACACACAAATAAAACTAAACATCAACACCCTATAATGCTTTTAAACCTTTTTTCCAGGAAAGCATTGCCAATTGCAGTTGCGGTTGGAGCTGTAGCACTTGCTGCCTTGTACTTCTACCTCAACAACAGTTTCTAGTAGTCTCATCAGAAACAGGTACGCCACCGGTACAAAAGCTGTTGTAAAATCATAATCTGATATCAGTTTTGTAGATTCTGATCTCATTTCATTTTGTAATATCTGGTTTTCATCCAGGAAATTCGTATATATGATTAAGGTTGTATGTACCCATTTTTATTGAAATATAGACAGACGCAATCTAAAATCATGACGTTTCCTCTTTATTCCGTTAGTATTGTAAGCTGTGTTTGAATGTACAATATTTGAACATATGTATATGTTAAAAGCGAAAATACCCGATCACAGAATCTGCAGTTCTGCACTGCATTCATATGGCAAAAGAGGCTTAATAAATAGAATCATATCACATACAAACAGTGTCTAGTTTATAACAACAAAAAAACAACACTCTTCTATGCATTACAATAGTTTCATGTTCTTCCATATATAATCTGTATGCGATTAGAAATGTATCTCACGCCTTTCAGCAAAGAATTTGCCACTGATACGCATATCAGGAAGCAAAGAAAGCCAAATGGCCGTATCCGCACCTTCTTCAGGTGTAACTTGGCCCGCCCAACCAGTCATAGCAGTCTTGACCCAACCCGGGCAGTAACAGTTGATGAAAATCTTTTCACCTTCAGGTCGGTCTGCAAGTTCCCGGGCCACCAGCCTTGTGTATGCATTGACTGCAACTTTTGACAAAGAATAATCTGTGTTGTTTTGAGGCCATCCTCCATCCGTCCAACTCCCATCTTTCGCTTGTTCCAAAAACTTGTTAATTGTTGCATCAATTAGTTCCTCTGATATTGAGTCCGCATCTTCTAGTTTTTGTCTCAACGCGTCATCAGAAATCCTCTAATATCAGAATTTAAATGATTGAAGTTTTATTCTTAACTTTAAAAAAAATAAAAATAAATAACAAATAGATATATATGTAGGAATAATATAAAGGGATGAAAACAATGCGGGTATGAAAGAATGTCATACATTTTTCCTCCCATTAAGTCGTCCCAATCGCGAGCTGACATTAACAATACGAGCACCTGCAGCATTTGGCTTCATCAATGGGATTGCAGCCTTAACCATATTTTTGGTTCCATTATAGTTTGTCTTGATAACTTTCTCAGCAAATTCAACCGAATTTTCTGACCCAACATTATGATTGAATCCTGCATTGTTTATCTGCACACGTACGTTTGCATTGATAAATGATAAAAATATGCCATGAACACATTAAATAAAGTGTGGAAAGTGTGGTATCAATTACCAGAATATCGATACCACCATAGTTTTCTTTTATCCAGGCACAAAAAGTATCGATTGATTCTTGATCTAAGACATCGAGTTGATGGAAGACCACTTTCAGGCCGCCTTCTTGTAGGACCTTTGCTGATTCTTCGCCCACAGCTATCTCTCTTGAAGTAAGAACAACTGTTACCCCTTGCAATGCAAGTTGGTGTGCAATCTCGAATCCAATACCTCGATTTGCACCAGTCACCACAGCTATAGTTTCAGCAGACCACCACCTAAAGTTACACATAAAAAGAGAAATCATACATGTTTATGTGCAGCAAATGTTACATTTTCAACCCTCTTCAAAACACACCCAAAATATCTCCCTAAGGCCTAGTTTTTTTTTGCTCATATTGAAAAACTCACAAATTAACCCATTTCTATTCCCTGAAATACATTTTTTCTAAGATGTTAAACAATTTTCAATATGATCTAATCTGTTCTTAAAAGAATGTAGAATGCTCGATACAATATATTTCCCTCCAGATATAAATTTCGTATACATACAACAACATTATTCAATAACAAGATATACTTTTAAAGCATCAAAGTTCGGCCCAAAGACAATAATTTCTAGCTCTGCCCATGGTATAAAGATGATCAGATGCATACCTTTGATGCTCCGAATAAGGAATGGAACGAAGTAGAGAGATCTCTTGACGACGTTTCTCTCTACGTTCCTTGGCTCTCTCCCGTTTATCCATTTGTTTCTCTGTTAAATCCGCCATTGCGTAATTAGATCAAAGCAAATTAAATTTTGGTTATGAAAATGGCTTTAATCTCCAAAGTTTTAGAAAGAAAAAAGAGCTAAATAATGAGGATAAATTTGAGGTTGAGAGACAGACAAGGTATCCATGCAATTACCAAGTTTCTCGTTGCCTCATGTGATTATGGTCGTTAATCTCATACTCTGGATATTTACACTTAGGCCCCTGTACTTTACCTAGTTTTAAATATGGCTCAATAAAAAATTAATTTATCATTTAGAATTTTAAACTAGATTATTGTTAACAAATTTTTTTTATCATTAACAGTTTCATCAACTAAAATGCTCATTAACAATATTACAAGATCACCATCTTCACATAGTCTACATGAATACACTCATAAATTCGACAAAATTATGATTTCTAGTAATACACTGTCGAGTTTCTCACATATTCATGTTCGCCATATAGTTTTACCCATCAATGAGGCACGTGTCACGTAGCAATAGACTGATACTCATTCTCGCTTGTTCTTCCATAAGAAATTACAACAGCAGCAAATATTGCTAATCCAAACACAGCCACACCCCATAAGATGATTGGAACTTTTGATTCTTCATGAATCTGCATATCAAATCCGAGGAAATTATAACATATATGATAGACGAAAACCAAACTTTCTATGCAAAGACGAAAGAAAAATGTTCCATACTATATCCAAGATAATTACAACAAACGGAAGGGAGAAGTCTTACCTGAGACAGATTATTCAATTCCAAAGAAGACTCTGCAACAAGAATATAGAAGAGAGACATAACTGCCGTATGGCTCTTTTCATTGCTGTAATTTGACTCCAAAGTTAGTATTTCACCTTTAGCTATCTTCACGGAACCTTGTTTAGGATAACACGTGGACATTCCTACAACGTAACCAGCTTCATCTCCTGCACTGTTTCCTTCCCCGTATATAGCTTTAGACCAACAAAGAACCCGTCCATCCTAAACAAATTAACACTATTTAAGTGCAGTGACAGCCTAGATATTTTAGACAAAAATCCAGTTTATTAGAATCAAAACCCAACACTGAACAATGAAATATAAACCTCTCCGTATAGAGCAGAACTTATTCCACCACGGTGCTGATGTGCAACACCATAAACGACATCACCACCACTTGGAAAGCTCACACTTGACCTTTTTGTGCTGATGTAATCATTATTAGCCATTCCATTGGTAGATTGTTCTGTATCATATTCTATCTGTACAATAACAGTTTACTAATTTACCATTCACAAAAAGCTTCAATCTTTTTTACTACTTATGTGTTAACTTACCAAGCAACCATGGATTCCTGTGTTCTGCCAAGTATCAGTGGCGTCAAACATGAAAACTTTCACCGGTATAATGGAGTCACTCCAATCAAGCCATTTAACCGTGTACTTCAAGTAAATATTTCTTTCAACACTACTTTCAAGCCCATTGTTCACTTCGCATTGCGTTCCATCATAGCAACAATGTACCCCGCCCACATAATTTGGTTTCAAAGGCCGCCTATATTCATCTTCCGTCACATTGTACAAGTCACATCTGTATTTCCACAGTAGTAACATACTGATACCATTTTCTACTAATTTTTAACAAAGTTTATAATATATCACATGATACCTGCATTCAGTACATCCCATTGCATCTACTGCACCGCGCGTGTCAATTGTGTGGATTTTAAACATCCATTTCTCTTCGTATCCAGCTGGAATTTCTTGTGGATTACCGAATTCGATTCCATAAGGATCAGGAACATATGCTGACGTTTTTCGTGTTTCAGCTCCCATTCCAAAAGACTGAGGAAGACTAGGTTTGCATACGCCAGAGTTTCCAGCAAGAATGTAATCTGATTGGTGTGACCCAAGATTAGCATTATTATCCCTCAGATCTTTAGCACCATTTCGTTGGTAGTATCTTATTGTAGCCCAGTGATGGAGATAAGTTTCTTGAAGAGAAACAGGTTCCCTGCTTCGTCAACAAGTTCAGCATTGAAACTCTTTATAGCAATATGACCCATTGGAAAGTGAGTGTTATAGTACATTTTCCTTGACACGGAACCGGGATGTTGTGTTATCTTAGGTGATAAATACGTCTTTGATTTTACCCCGTCTTCAAGTGTTACATGGGCTTTAGAACGTTGAGGACACAGTGTCAGTAACACGATAGCTAATAAGATGAGACCTTGAGTACCAGATGGCATCCTTGACATTGACTTCAACTGATCAGAAGAATTAATAGATCGAGTAACATACATTCATTTTGGTTCTACTATTACGATAAAAGATTTGGATTGCATATGTTTCATACTTAGACCAAGATGTTCGCATATAAATCATGAACTTTGAGAACGAGGTAAGTTTTTCACCCTGCATAATTATTGATTTGTATTGTATTATGTGTTATGTCCAAATTTCCATATGTAATATGTCAAATGTATGTCATTAGTCTAATATTACAAAGCATGTGCAATCAGTTTTTCGGCGACTCTCATGTAACTGCCAAAATGTGTCCCAGTAACTCAAAATCCTTAGCGCGATTTCAATATTATACCGGTCAATAATATTTGTTGATACAAAAGTTGGGCATTCCTGGTTTGAGTTCTTGTTCCCGTATCAATTAGATCTTAATGCTTGAAACCTGCGCACTAAGAAAACAAAAAACACCGTTAGGCTTACCGTGGGATTGTCTCCCACGATTATCCTCCGGCGTGAGAGTAAGTAATCGGTTTTGGGGTTTGTAGAAGAGTTTAGGGTTGTGAATCGTACCTTTGTGAGAGCCGAGATGCCCTCTATTTATGCACACGAAATCCTTGTTGATTTCGTGTTCCCAATCTTCGGTGTATCCCGCGTAGGGCGGTTAATTGATATATATCCCATAAATAGAAGATATCCTATCAAAAACCATAAATAACATTGGGTTTGGGCCTCGTAAGCCCAAACCGTTATTGTCGCAGCCCACTCGTGATGGGCTCTGGCGTTAGTAGTATCCGTGGGTCGGGTTCGTGACCCGAATGAAGACTATACGTCATCATGTCCCCCCAGTCTAGTATGCGCAGGGTACAACCCGCAGATGCTAGACTAATAACAGTAGCAAAAACATCTCTTGATGCGTAGCGGGGAAGTTTCAAGTTTTCCTGCTCAAAAGATATGCAATTAACCTAGTCCAAATAAGTCCAAGATATACCTCGGAAATCGTGGGGATGGGGTGTAACGTGTCACACCTCTTGGTCTTCCTGCCACACGATTAGGGCAAGTGGGGGACACGTGTTGATCATCCATGGGAGTAGTAACCCTATAAAGGGTTCTCTTCATTTCACCGTGATTTACACAGTAGAAAAAAAATATCTTCCAATCCGCCATTTTCGAATCTTAATAACTTTCGATCAAAAATCATCATTTGCGAAGGTATTCAGCGCGTGCGCTAATAACCTTTCTCTATTCCGAACATGGTTAAGCAATTATCCGAATTCCATTCCGATATGGAAGGGGATGAACTCCGTGAGTTCACCTCGGATTACTATATTCCGTTCGCGTTGCACCCGGATGTTCCGGGAGCAAATGCGTCTATAGCGGACTTCCTTGTAGGGAAAATAGGGGTATACACGCGCTTCTTTGAGTTTGCCAACCAGCGCGTGCCCCTTTCAATATTTCTGTGCGATATCCTTATTTTTTATCGCATTCATATTTCCCAGCTGCACTGTTTAGGCGCAGCTAAAATAACCAATTTTGAGGTTAACTGTCGCTTATTAGCGATTAATCCCACCGTAAATTTGTTCCGCGCGTTTTATCACACAACGTAGTCAAATGGGTGGGTTACTTTCTCCAAGCGCACGGGTCCGCTGCAGTGCTATACCAAGAAGATAGACGCGCTTAGAAACTGGAGAGAGAAATTCTTTTGGATAGATAATGTAGTATTCCCATGGGAGTTTGATTTCTATACCCA
>LBNU01029450.1:38235-50528 GCA_014162995.1 Artemisia annua
CGGGTTCGTGACCCGAATGAAGACTATACGTCATCATGTCCCCCCAGTCTAGTATGCGCAGGGTACAACCCGCGGATGCTAGACTAATAACAGTAGCAAAAACATCTCTTGATGCGTAGCGGGGAAGTTTCAGGTTTTCCCGCTCAAAAGATATGCAATTAACCTAGTCCAAATAAGTCCAAGATATACCTCGGAAATCGTGGGGATGGGGTGTAACGTGTCACACCTCTTGGTCTTCCTGCCACACGATTAGGGCAAGTGGGGGACACGTGTCGATCATCCATGGGAGTAGTAACCCTATAAAGGGTTCTCTTCATTTCACCGTGATTTACACAGTAAAAAAAAAATCTTCCAATCCGCTATTTTCGAATCTTAATAACTTTCGATCAAAAATCATCATTTGCGAAGGTATTCAGCGCGTGCGCTAATAACCTTTCTCTATTCCGAACATGGTTAAGCAATTATCCGAATTCCATTCCGATATGGAAGGGGATGAACTCCGTGAGTTCACCTCGGATTACTATATTCCGTTCGCGTTGCACCCGGATGTTCCGGGAGCAAATGCGTCTATAGCGGACTTCCCTGTAGGGAAAATAGGGGTATACACGCGCTTCTTTGAGTTTGCCAACCAGCGCGTGCCCCTTTCAATATTTCTGTGCGATATCCTTATTTTTTATCGCATTCATATTTCCCAGCTGCACTGTTTAGGCGCAGCTAAAATAACCAATTTTGAGGTTAACTGTCGCTTATTAGCGATTAATCCCACCGTAAATTTGTTCCGCGCGTTTTATCACACAACGTGGTCAAATGGGTGGGTTACTTTCTCCAAGCGCACGGGTCCGCTGCAGTGCTATACCAAGAAGATAGACGCGCTTAGAAACTGGAGAGAGAAATTCTTTTGGATAGATAATGTAGTATTCCCATAGGAGTTTGATTTCTATACCCAGGGATCTTTGCCAAGAGATGAGCGCCCACTCCCCGGGACGTATAACGTAGGTGATGCGGATACAATAAATATGAACCGAATCTCGATAAACTCCTATCCCGAAGAGTTCTTAATGCATGTCGGCATTAGTCGTAACTACTTCGGGTTTCCGGACGAGGTGCCAACCTTTTTGGATGCGAACAACCAGGGTGGGTGCTCATTTGTCCTCCTCCTTTACTTCGTAGTGTAAGTTTTTCTTTGCTCTTGTAGATTTGCTGACCTTCTTTATTATTTGGTGTTTTGTTGCGCAGAGATGGATTTGTTCGGAGTTGTGCACCTTGATGAGCATAAGCAAGTGACCGTAGGTGCGCGCCCCCTGAGGGACGGTGAAACACCCATTCTGGATGCAACTGCGGGGCGTGTCATGGAAGTTGCACTAGAAGGTGAGGCGTCAGGGGAGGGCCCCCACGTTGCCTTAGAGGCGACCCCAATCCGTGGCCATCCAGAGCCTAGGGCGCAGTCCCCTGATGCAGAGCAGTCGAGGACTAAGTCCTCAGACAGTGTGAGCATCACGAGGGTTGTAGATGCACCTGAGCAGGATAGCAGAGGTTCAAAGCGGAAAGAGCCTGCTGGTGGTTATGATGGCGCGAGTACATCCCGAAGGAGGCGCCGTGTTATCCGTGATGAAGAATCGTCCTCGGAGGCTGCTGGTGGTGATGAGTCGCATACTGTTGTAGAGAAGGATGCGGCTGAGGCCTCTTCCCCCAAGTAAGTAACCAAACTTATGTAGACGTCTTTCTTTCTCTTTTTTTTATGTATATATCCCTAGCTGATCCTCTTGAACTGTTGTCTTTACTGTGCAGCATTGAGGATGTTGATGATACCACTGCGCATATGGAGAGGTCGCCCCCTTTGGTGAGTTCTATGCACGGGGACGAGCTTAAGGCTTCTGAGTAGGTGTCCACCAAGCAACTGATTGAGGAGTTGAGTGTTGCTGCTAAGCGTCAAGCCTCACTAGTTGCTTAGCTCAAGGATAGGCACGCGGGTGAAGGTAGCCTTGGTGCGCAAAAGAACGGGGAGATTACCCTTTTGAAGCAACAGCTGGCTGAGGCACATGCTGAAGTGGCATCGACCAGTGCGCATGCGCGAAGGCTCGCCGAGGAGAAGTTGTCGCTTATGGCTGAACTGGATAGAGAGCGCACTGATTTTGAGAAGTACAAGACCAGTTGCCTTTGGGTGCTGAAGTATTTGGAGCAAGGCAAGAGTAGGCTCCTTGCCAATTTGGATGAGGTTCGTCAGTTTGTGCAGAGTTCGCTGGAGAAGCAGGAGAGCAAGCTGCGCAAGCTCAGCATTGAGTACGACGAAGAGTTGTACCCTCACCTGTTGTCAACCGTTGCTGAGCGCAGGTAGTATTCTATTTCTTTAATGCCTTTTGAATCCGGTCTTCCATGTATGTATTAGCTTAGCTATTTTGAAGCTAATGGTGTTGCTTTTGCAGGTGGTTGATTAGTCATGGTTTGCGACTTGCTGCCTTGAGCACTTTGGAGTCTTAAGAGGTTACTGGTGCTTTTGGGGATGTGGTGAACTGTGCGCTGGCGCGTGGTAAGTCTCAGGCTATAGAGGAGCTTTGTGAGAGCAAGCTGTTAGATATGCCTGCTATACAAGTGCCCGGGTATAATGTCGATGCCTATGGCGAACTTGTTGCTGCCATGGGGTGGATGAAGCTCTTAGAACTTCCCCATATCGCTCAACTGGAGCGCGATCAAGATTACCTGATAGATGTAATCAGATAGGGGTTAACCTTGGCGAGGCATACAAGCGAAGGTGCTGACGAGCAGCTTGATTATTTTTTGAAGCCTAATGAGTCGCAGCTGCAGGTTCCCATTTATGTGCGCCCTCGTGATATCCTGAATCCCTTCCGTATTGAAAAGGAAATTCCTTTGAAGGAGTCCTTAGAAGCTCATGAGATGAGGATGGCAAAGAAGAAGGGTATTAAAGGGAAAGCCATCCTTTGCGGTGTTGGTGCTGCGCATATTCCCAGATCTGATGGAGTGCCCATTAGTGTGCCAACGGTTGCCCCTGCAGATGCTGTTTTGCTGCAGAGGCTTGGGGAAACTAGGAGTGCTGTAGTACAGGATGGCATTTCCAAACTTAGGCGCACTTCCAGTATTTAGGTCTTTGGATCGTGCCTTTTTCTTTGCAATAAGTTAACACTTTTGTGCTTGTAATGACTCGTTGTCTATAATAGAATTTTGTATAGCTTTGCTTTGTGTAAACTCGTGGCTTAAAAGAAACAAGGCTGGCTTTATATGCGTATTTGTTTTTAAATGCTTGCACTTAGCTTATTTCCTTGTTCAAACATGTTATGCAAACTTTCTCCATAGTGTACATAAGATCTTATAGTGATTATGAACTCGTGGCTCGTCAACGAATTTGATTTTTAAAGTTTGTACTTAGTTATTATCTTCTTGTAAAAGATATCCAAGAGATGTCTAAAAAATCAAATCCTTATAAGCGTGCTTAGTAGAATCCATAATCGTGTATGAAATTTTACAAGTGTTATGGGTTGGTTCGCAGCGTACTGCGAACGCCATATTAAGGGGCCAAGAGTCTTGGCTCCTAAGTTGTTAAACGCGCACAGTGTGCTATATTGTGCATCTGTCGTGAGGTGCACAATGAACTTACGCCAACGTCTTGAGCGTAAGGTGTTTAACAAGGATGCATGATCCGATGTTGATGGGTTTGCAACCCTCTTACTCAACGAGTTATTTAGTAGGTTTACTCATCCTTTCTGCCATCGTGGGTCTTAAAATGCATGCACGCCATGTAGGCAATAGATGGAAGAACAATATTGAAACATAAATAAAATGTAGACAATAAAGTTTGATGTGTCGCGGAGTTAGCAACCGCGATTGTTTTATTAATTCTTGCAAGTTTTTTGCAAAAAGAAAAGAAATGTATTCCTAAAAAACGTAAATACACTGACATTTATTGAGCACTTATTAAAGTGCAGAGGTGTCTGTGTGCGGGCCATAGCCTTTCCTAAACATAACATCTTTTGAGATTACATATGTTCCATGTGCGTTGTAGCTCCTGGCCATCTTTGTCACACAGCTTGTATGCGCCATTTCCCAGTGCTTCGATGACCTCGTAGGGTCCTTCCCACTTTGGTCCAAGCTTTCCTGTGTCTTCTGCGTGGCTTACATCGTTTGCGCGGTATACAAATTCACCTGGCCTGAATGAAATGTTTCGTACTTTAGCATCGTAGTATCCCTTCATTTTTGACTTGGCTTTTGCTTCGCGTATAGCTTCGCGTTCGCGTCTTTCTTCCAGTAGGTCCAAGTCTATACGCCTTTCATCATCATTGGTTGCCACGTTAACTTCCGCAGTGCGGATTGTTGGCATCCCAATTTTGGCTGGTATGACCGCTTCTGTCCCGTAGACAAGAGAAAAAGGGGTGTCCCCGTTTCTAACTTTGACTGTTGTGCGGTGCGCCCATAGTACATGTGACAACTCGTCCACCCATTTTCCCTTGTGGATGTCTAGGCGCGCTTTGATTCCTTCTCCCAGGCTACGATTTGCACGTTCAACTAATCCGTTGGTTTGTGGGTGTTTCACTGACGCGAAGTGTTGTGTTATGTTTAACTGTGCGCACCAGTCTTTGAATGGGTTATCACGGAATTGTTTTCCGTTATCTGAGATAATTTCTCCAGGTAATCCAAAGCGGCATACTATGTTGTCCCAGACGAAGCGCTTCACTTGATTACCTGTGATTGTTGCCACTGGTTTTGCTTCGATCCATTTGGTGAAGTAATCTATTGCCACGATGAGGAATTTCAACCCTCCTGCTGCCACTGGGAAGGGGCCAGCAATGTCGATACCCCACTTGTAGAATGGCCATGGCGAAGTAATGGGTGTTAGCTCTTGTTGCGGTCGTCGTGGGATAGGCCTATGTACTTGGCAGTCGTTACACTTCCTTATCATATCCTGTGCATCACGGTGCATGGTGGGCCAATAGTATCCTGACCGCAAGGCTCGTGCTACAACGGACCGTGGTCCCGCGTGCATGCTGCATGAACCAGCATGGATCTCTCGGAGTACGTAATCTGCTTGAAGAGGTCCGACGCACCTAAGCCATGGCTGTAAGAATGAGCGTCTGTTTAGGATGCCATCTTTGAGCTCGAAGCGCTGCGCTGTGCGCCTTATACGTCTAGCTTCCTTTTGCTCGTGGGGTAGTATGCCTTTGCTTATGAATTCGATGATAGGGGTCATCCACGTAGGACCTTGTTCCTCTATCACCGTAGATACCTCCATCTCTGAGATGGATTTATCTTTGAGAATTTCCACCAATACCTGTTTTGACAGGTGCGCGAAACTTGTGGAAGCAATCTTGCTTAGCGCATCTGCTTTCTTGTTTTCCCCTCTAGGGACTTGTTTGATTGTGAATCTGTCAAATCCTTGGATTAATGATTTTGTCTTTTCTAGGTATTGGATCATATTATCTTCTTTAGCCACGTATTCTCCTAACACATGATTGGCTACCAATCGGGAATCCACGTTCGCCTCTAGGTTTCGTACGCCCATTCGTGTTGCGATGCGCAGTCCTGCGATTAGCGCTTCGTATTCTGCCTCGTTGTTCGTGGCTGTGAATTCAAACCGCAAGGCGTAGGTGAATTCCATTCCCTCTGGGTTAGTGAGAATAAGGCCTGCGCCTGAGCCATCCACACATGAGGATCCATCCGTGAATAGGATCCATGGTTCCTGTAGTTCTTTAGGATGTGAAGGTACTTCATCGGTATCCGGTTTCTCGATGGTGAAGTCTGTTAGAACCTGTCCTTTAACCGCAGTGCGCGGCCTATAGGAGATGTTATGCTCGCCTAGCAATACACTCCACTTCTGCAATCTCCCAGATGCGTCAGGCTTGGAGATAACTTGCTTGATGGGTTGGTCTGTGATTACCACTATGGGGTGCGCTTGGAAGTACCTGCGCAGTCTTTTAGCTGCAAACACTAGTGCCAAGACCAACTTTTCCATTGGGCTGTAGTTAATCTCCATTTTCTTAAGCGCTTTGCTCACGAAGTATACTGGTGTTTGTACCGAATTTCTATCTGTTAGTAGCACTGCGCTGACTGCTCCATGAGTCGCGGATAAGTACATGATCAACTCTTCCCCTGGTCGGGGTGCGACTAGCTTGGGGAGCGCCGCTATATGCTGCTTGAGCTGGATGAAAGCTTCTTCTGCTTCCGTGGTCCACCGAAAGTCTCCCTTCTTTGTACACTTCTTGAGTGTTTTAAAGAGTGGGAGTGATTTATCCGCTGATTTGGACAGGAATCTGTTTAAACCAGCTAATTTCCCATTCANGGAAAGCCATCCTTTGCGGTATTGGTGCTGCGCATGTCCCCAGATCTGATGGAGTGCCCGTTAGTGTGCCAACGGTTGCCCCCGCAGATGCTGATTTGCTGCAGAGGCTTACAGAGGCTGGCAACGTGGCGCGCCAAGTAGGCAGCTCAGGGCTCCAACGTACTCGTAGTTTTTAGGCTGTTTTTGGCGTTGCCCTTTTTTTGTGATAGATTAACATTTTTGTTAGCACTTGTGCATGTTGAATTTGTTCTTTGTATAAACTCGTGGTTTATAATAAAATGTTATTGCGAATGTACGCATATTGTGTTTGATTGTGCTTGTGATGTTTGTACTTAGTCACATATCTTTTGTGTAAAAGATGGCTAAGGATCAAAACGTACTTAAAAGAAAATCATAATCGTGTATGAAATTCATAGAAAAGATCATAGTTGTGTATGAAATTTTATAACTTAAAAGATCATAGTTATGTGTGAAAATTTACAAGTGTTTGGTATGTAGCGTACTACGATTACCATATGAAAGAATTAAGTGTCGTAACTCTTAATTTTGTTAAACGTGCACAGTGTGCATGGTTGCGCACCCGTCGTGGGATGCACATCGAACTTACTCCAACGTCTTGAGAGTAAGGTGTTTAACAAGGATGCGTGATCCAATGTTGATAGGTTTGCAACCCTCTTACTCAACGAGTTGTTTATTAGGTTTACTCATCCTTGTGCCAGCGTGGGTCTTAATAAGTGCATGCACGCCATGTAGGCACGCCACGTAGGCGAAAAGTAATGTAATAATATTGAAGCATAGATAATAATATGTAAACAATAAAGTTAAGTGTGTCACGGAGTTAGCTAGAAACCGCGACAGTTATTTAATACTTGCAAGTTTTTAGAAAAAGAAACAATAGTTATCTTAAATGAAACAGAATTTAAATACACGGATCTTTATTGGGCACGTACTAAAGTGCGGAGTGTCCGTGTGTTGGGCCGTAGCCTTTCCTAAAGATAGCATCTCTTGAGATTGCAAATGTTCCATGTGCGTTGTAGCTCATGGTCATCCATGTCACGCAGCTTGTATGCGCCTTTTCCTAGTGTTTCAACGACCTCGTAAGGTCCTTCCCACTTTGGTCCCAGCTTCCCTATGTCTTCTGCGTGGCTTGCGTCATTAGCGCGGAATACAAAGTCGCCTGGTCTGGATGAAGTGCTTCGAACTTTAGCATCGTAGTATCCCTTCATTTTTGACTTGGCTTTTTCTTCACGTATTGTTGCGCGTTCACGCCTTTCTTCCAATAGATCCAAGTCTATGCGCCGCTCATTATCATTTGTTGCAACATTAACTTCCGCTGTGCGAATAGTTGGCATCCCAATTTCAGCTGGTATAACAGCTTCTGTCCCATAGACAAGAGAAAAGGGGGTATCCCCATTGCTAACCTTGATAGTCGTGCGGTGTGCCCACAAGACATGCGACAGCTCATCCACCCATCTTCCTTTGTGTCTGTCCAGGCGCGCTTTGATTCCTTCGCCTAGACTGCGATTTGCGCGCTCAACCAAACCGTTGGTTTGTGGGTGTTTTACTGACGTGAAGTGTTGTTTAATGTTTAGTTGCTCGCACCAGTCCTTGAATGGGTTGTCACGGAATTGTTTTCCGTTGTCTGAGATGATTTCCCCAGGTAATCCAAAACGGCATACTATGTTGTCCCAAACAAATCGTTTTACCTGATTACCTGTTATCGTTGCCACTGCTTTTGCCTCAATCCACTTAGTAAAGTAATCTATTGCCACAATGAGGAATTTCAATCCTCCTGCTGCAACGGGGAAGGGGCCAGCAATGTCAATACCCCATTTGTAGAATGGCCATGGCGAAGTGATGGGTATTAGCTCTTGCTGTGGTCGGCGCGGGATAGGTCTATGAACTTGGCAGTCTTTGCACTTTTTTATCACGCCACGCGCGTCACGGTGCATCGTAGGCCAGTAATACCCTGATCGCAGGGCTCGTGCTACAACGTACCGTGGTCCTGAGTGCATACTGCACGAACCGGCGTGGATCTCTCGGAGTACGTAATCCGCCTGAAGAGGTCCAACGCATCGAAGCCATGGTTGTAGAAAAGATCGCCGATATAGGATACCATCTCGAAGTTCGAACCTCTGCGCTGTGCGCCGTATCCTTCGTGCATCCTTCTGTTCCTGGGGCAGTGTGCCCTTGCTTATAAATTCGATGATAGGGGTCATCTACGTAGGATCATGCTCCTCTATCACCGTAGATATCTCTATCTCCGAGATGGACTTGTTCTTTAGGATCTCTACCAAGACTTGTTTTGACAGGTGCGCAAAGCTTGTTGATGCTATCTTGCTTAGCGCATCCGCTTTTTTGTTTTCCCCTCTAGGAACTTGTTTGATGGTAAATCTGTCAAAACCTTGTATTAGTGACTTGGTCTTGTCGAGATACTGAACCATGTTATCTTCTTTAGCCACGTATTCACCCAACACGTGGTTGGCTACTAATCGGGAATCTACGTTTGCTTCTAGGTTGCGTACACCCATTCGAGTTGCAATGCGTAATCCCGCGATTAGGGCTTCATATTCTGCCTCGTTGTTCGTGGCTGTGAATTCAAACGCAGTGCGTAAGTGAATTCCATTCCTTCTGGATTGGTAAGAATAAGGTCTGCGCCTGACCCATCCACGCATGAGGATCCATCCGTGAATAGGATCCATGGTTACTGTAGTTTTACCTCACTTTGTGGAGGTGCAGCGTCGGTATNTAGGGGTCATCTACGTAGGATCCTGCTCCTCTATCACCGTAGATATCTCCATCTCCGAGATGGACTTGTTCTTTAGGATCTCTACCAAGACTTGTTTTGACAGGTGCGCAAAGCTTGTTGATGCTATCTTGCTTAGCGCATCCGCTTTTTTGTTTTCCCCTCTAGGAACTTGTTTGATGGTAAATCTGTCAAAACCTTGTATTAGTGACTTGGTCTTGTCGAGATACTGAACCATGTTATCTTCTTTAGCCATGTATTCAGCTAACACGTGGTTGGCTACTAATCGGGAATCTACGTTTGCTTCTAGGTTGCGTACACCCATTCGAGTTGCAATGCGTAATCCCGCGATTAGGGCTTCATATTCTGCCTCGTTGTTCGTGGCTGTGAATTCAAAACGCAGTGCGTAAGTGAATTCCATTCCTTCTGGATTGGTAAGAATAAGGCCTACGCCTGACCCATCCACGCATGAGGATCCATCCGTGAATAGGATCCATGGTTCCTGTAGTTTTACCTCACTTTGTGGAGGTGCAGCGTCGGTATCCGGTTTTTCTATGATGAAGTCTGCTAGGATCTGCCCTTTGACCACAGTGCGTGGTCTGTAAGAGATGTTATATTCGCCTAGTAATACACTCCACTTCTGTAACCGTCCCGATGCGTCAGGTTTGGAGATAACTTGCTTGATGGGTTGGTCTGTGATCACTGCTATTGGGTGCGCATGGAAGTACCTGCGCAGCCTTTTGGCGGCGAATACTAATTCCAAGACCAACTTTTCCATTGGGCTATAGTTAATCTCCGTCTTTTTGAGCGCTTTGCTCACAAAATATATCGGTGTTTGTACAGAGTCCCTATCTGTTAGTAGCACCGCGCTAACTGCTCCATGAGTCGCAGATAAGTATATTATTAACTCTTCCCCTGGTCGGGGTGCGACTAATTTGGGAAGCGCTGCTATATGTTGCTTAAGTCGCATGAAAGCTTCTTCCGCTTCCGCAGTCCAACGAAAGTCTCCCTTTTTGGTGCACTTCTTGAGTGTTTTAAAGAGAGGGAGTGACTTATCTGCTGACTTGGATAATAATCTGTTCAACCCGACGAGTTTTCCATTTAGAGACTGAACTTCTTTCAGCGTACGCGGTGAAGGAAGTTGGATGACAGCCTCTGTTTTCTCTGGGCATGGCTTAATGCCATCCGGTTCTATCAAGTATCCCAGGAACATGCCTTCTGTAGCGCCAAAAGTGCATTTCTTGGGACTCAGCTTCATATTGATCTTTCGTAGTGTTCTGAATGTTTCTTCAATGTCGCGCACTACTTCATCTTCAGTATGGCTTTTTATGACGAGGTCATCAACGTACACTTCCAGGTTGCGGCCCACTTGCTTTTCAAATGCATTATCTACCAATCGCTGGTAGGTGGCGCCCGCATTCTTCAGGCCAAAAAGCATTTTTGTGTAGCAGTAGACCCCTTGGCTTGTGTGGAAGGCTGTTTTTTCCTCGTCTTTTTCAGCCATTTGGATTTGGTGATACCCTTTGTATACGTCTAAGAAGCATTTAAAGGGGTATCCGCAAAGAGATTCCACCTTCCAGTCTATCTCTGGTAGTGGGTAGCAGTCCTGTGGACATGCTTTGTTGAGATCAGTGAAATCAACGCACATCCGCCAACTACCGTCGCTCTTTTTGACCATCACTGGATTGGAAAGCCAGTCATGGTAATATACTTCGCGCATGATACCTGCGTCTACCAGCTTGTGTACTTCCTCCAAAATGGCTTTTGCGCGTTCTGGAGCCTGGTCGCGCTTTTTCTGTCTTACTGGGGAATATCCTTGTCGGATTTGCAATTTGTGTTCTGAGATTGACCGTGGCACACCAGTCATGTGCTTTGGTTCCCACGCGAAGACATCTAAGTTCTTTTGCAGGAGTGCGCATACCGCGGTTTTGTCTTTGTCAGACAGCGATCCCCCTAGCGATACCTGTTGCTCTGGGTAGTCAGGATAAATTGCTACCTTTAAGTTTGGTATTTTTATTGCACGCTGTTCTGGGGTGTGTGTAGCTTCACATGTAACTGTGTTACATTCTCCAGGCGGCACAACGTTATTGTAGAGGGTGACAATGCCACCTTCTATTGGGAATTTAAGCATCCCATGTGCTGTGGAGGGTATCGCGCGCATGGCTGATATGCCTGATCTTCCAATGATACCATTGTATGGCGAAGGAGACTTGATCACCATGAAGTTCATCCATGCTGTTGTCGAGTGCTCCTTATTACCAACAACAACCGGCAGTCGCAACTGTCCCATGGGCCAGATCTTTTCTCCCGTAAAGCCTGTTAATGATGTTGCTGCCGGGACTAACTGGTTCTGTATCTTAGGTCGCAATTTCTTGAAGCAATGCTCATACATTATGTCTACGGATGCCCCTCCATCAACATACATACGGTGGATGTCGTGACCCCCCCGCATTTATCTCGATGGTGAGTGGTTCCGCCACTGCGTTGTCCGCAGTCAGAGTGGGGAAAGAAATTTCACTTCCAGCAGAAAATCTTTGGCTGACTTTTTGCTTTACCTTTCGCTGCCATGATTGTATCATGTAGATAGTGTCAGCCTTATCTTTAGGTGCTTCTTTCTTACTGACAATCTTCTGCCTGTCTTTCCCATCCTTGATGTTCTTAACCAAGTGGTCCAGTCTGCCTTCTTTTACCAACTTATCAATTAGTTGGCGCAGTTGGACCTCATTGGTGGTGTGGCCCTTCTGTCCATGATACTCGCAGTACCGGTTTCCCTGGCGCTGCCCTTCTGGGGTGCGCATTGGTGGGGGTTTCGGGAAGTTTGCACCTTCTGTTGCGAATATCTCTCTTGGGGTCTTTGTTAATGGGGTATACTTGTCGTTCCCCCGTCCTCCTCCTTCTCTGCGGTAGTTCTTATTACGGTTGTTGCCTTGGTCGTAGGATTGTCTCCTAGACTGTTCTTGTGGCCTATAGCTTGAGTGGCCTTTCTTGCTATCCGCAACGGCGGCTTCTCCTTGAATGAAGGACCTTGTGCGTTTCATGAGTTCATCGAAGGATTGGGGGACCATATCCTTCAATTTTTTGATCAGATCTGGGTTGTTGATTCCATTCATGAACCCTGAGATCTTTAGTATTTCTGGACACGCTTTGACGTGTATGCATTCGTCCTTATAACGGTCCATATAGGCACTTGTGGATTCCCCCTGGCGGCTAGTTCAACAGGGTTTTTGGCGCACTTCTTCCTCTGAGTAAAATTAAACGAAA
>LBNU01029450.1:50553-73345 GCA_014162995.1 Artemisia annua
CACTTCTTCCTCTGAGTAAAATTTAAATGAAACGCCTTTCGTAATTCTTCAAACCCATTGTTACTTCTTCGTGGTAGTTTGCTGAACCAGTTTCGTGCATTCCCTACCAATGTTGAGTTAAACATATGGCACCATACAGGTTGTGGCCAATTTTCGATTGTGGCTGCTGATTCGAAAATTTTTAGATGGTCATCAGGATCGTCTGTTGATGAGACGAAAAGTGTTACGCTTTTAGGGGGTCATTTAATCCCTAATTCGTATAAATGTGATCAAATATTGCCCTAAATCGTTCCTTTTGATTTTAGGTACTTTTGAGAGGAATTCTGGAAAACATGCACATTTGGACGTTTTTGGAGCATAAAAGTGAAGAAAATGACAAAGTCTTAAAGAAGCAGGATTTTACAACCTGACGGCGTCAGAAGTCACTAGGTGACGCCGTCAGCAAGGATGACAAAAGAGTGGAATTTTATTATCAAATGACGGGCCAGAAAGATTTCAAGAATTTACACCTGACGCCGTCAGGTGTTAAAAGGTGTAGGCCGTCAGGAACAAAGTTAAAGAGAGACGGCCCAGAAGGTTTTACATGCTGACCACGTCCCAAATNCCCGTTTCTTCGTCCTCGTTGTCCGATGAGCCACTTGAGGATGGGCTTATGCTTTTTCGGCCCTTTCGCTCGCTATCATCAGAGTCCGAGCTTGATCTTCTGCGGCGCTTGCGCCGATTGTCGTCAGAGTCTGAGCTTGAAGGGCTTTCACTTGGGGAGTACCTTCGCCCAAGCCTGTCATGGACTCTGCGCCTATCAAGCCTAGGATTGACATTGGTGCGGCGTCCATCTTCTTCACACTCTTCCAGATACTCTGAGTCAGTTTCTTCATTGTTCCCTACTTTCCTTCCAATTCTATTGAATACTGGGTGTCGGCGGTTATCTCTCTCGCACCTCTTCTTTCGGTGGCGCGGTGGAGCTGCTTCGTCATTATGGTCAACGTTAAGTCGGGATTGGATGCTTTGGTTTGACCTCTTTTTTGCTTCTTCCCTCATGAGCGCAGCCAAGGTTTCATAGTTCTGGGCTACGAAATCATCCGGCGCTATTTCCGGCGCGACTCCAGTGAGTGCGCGGATGTCTGTCTCCATGTTGGGTCCCCTATTCCGAATAGGCGCATCTGGCGCTTCGGTAGGGTTCACCTCTGGCATGGTGAAGGGAGTGCGCTGTGGGTCTTCCACGCCAGTACTTGTCGTAACAGCGTGGATCGCTCCCGCATGGGGCTCGAGGCGCACTGGTTGTTCCAGATCAGAGTCTGATCTTTGATTCCTGGGCACACCAGTTATTCCGGTGGCCTGCCTGGGGGTTGTCTCACTTGGCTGCTTTCTCCCATGCACGTTGCCATGATTTTTCTTTGGTTGCGGAGTCCGCTGACTTTGGCTTCCTGAATTTGTCATTCTAGTTCTTCGTAGAATTCCTAGTGTAGGGTCCCACGGATGGCGCCACTTGTTGATACAAAAGTTGGGCGTTCCTGGTTTGAGTTCCTGTTCCTGTATCAATTAGATCTTAATGCTTGAAACCTATGCACTAAGAAAACAAAAGACACCATTAGGCTTACCGTGGGATTGTCTCCCACGATTATCCTCCGGCGTGAGAGTAAGTAATCGGTTTTGGGGTATAGTTTAGGGTTGTGAATCGTACCTTTGTGAGAGCCGAGATGTCCTCTATTTATGCACACGAAATCTTTGTTGATTTCGTGTTCCCCAATCTTCGGTGTATCCCGCGTAGGGCGGTTAATTGATATATATCCCATAAATAGAAGATACCCTATCAAAAACCCTAAATAACATTAGGTTTGGGCCTCGTAAGCCCAAACCGTTATTGTCGCAGCCCACTCGTGATGAGCTCTGGCGTTAGTAGTATCCGTGGGTCGGGTTCGTGACCCGAACGAGGACTATACGTTATCAATATTATTTTCTATATAGCAGCCATTGACCAATAACACTTTGATATAATCGATCTATTTGTACTAGGTACCCATGGTGTTATCCGACGGTGTTATAGCATAAAGTGTTGTCACCTCAGCTTTTCCCCTATAACTCAAAACGTATAACTTAACCCCAAAACACTCTCCCTCCATCACTCAAGTTATAGGACACCCCGGGCCCCACACTTAACCCAATAAAAACACACACACACACACACATATATATACACACACAAAAAAAACCCCTATGGCTTGCTGGTAAATTTGGCAAATAGGTGGGTCGGGTTTGGGTCATGGGTCTTGATGGGTTTGGGTCTTCTAGAAGCATGGGTCTAAATGGATTGGGTCTGGGTTTAAATGGGTTTTGGTTCAATAGACATTTTTTTAAAGTAAAAGATGAATAAAGTGAAAAAAAAGTAAAAATAAAAAAATAAAAAAATTGAACCACTCGACCCATTGGCTAATTATTATATAATTGCTCTTTCTATCAAATACCCAATTAGATCTATCTCTTATAAGATATTTACCCAACTAGACCCATGTTTAACCAATGGGTCTCAAAAGGGCAAATCGCAATTTTAATATAAGGTACTCCATTTTTTTTCTTTCCAAATTTAGTGTATCCATCTTTTTTTAGTTGCAATGTTAGACGATTTATAGGTTACCAGGTCACTGCCACCATACTTCGGCTATGTTTGGCAAAAGTAGCTGTGAGAAGTAGCAGTGAGCAGTAGCAGTGAGCTGTGAGCAGTAGCCAAAAAAGCTCACAGCTTCATAAAGAAGCATTGGAAAAATGAGCTTTCCTAAAAAATAGCAACGCCCACAGCTCTCATGCCAAACAAACACTAAAAATCAAAAAGCTCATTTTTCACCGCTCATTGCCCAAAAAAGCTCCAAAAAGCTTTGTGCCAAAGATAGCCTTCATCTTCTCGATCAAATTCCGGCCAACTTCCGGCTAGCTTTTTTCCAATCACATTCTTCACAAACCATCTCATGGCCTCATCTCCACAACCATCCATCTTCACTNGCGAGAGTAAGTAATCGGTTTTGGGGTTTGTAGAAGAGTTTAGGGTTGTGAATCGTACCTTTTTGAGAGCCAAGATGCCCTCTATTTATGCACACGAAATCCTTGTTGATTTCGTGTTCCCCAATCTTCGGTGTATCCCGCGTAGGGCGGTTAATTGATATATATCCCATAAATAGAAGATACCCTATCAAAAACCATAAATAACATTAGGTTTGGGCCTCGTAAGCCCAAACCATTATTGTCGCAGCCCACTCGTGATGGGCTCTGGCGTTAGTAGTATCTGTGGGTCGGGTTCGTGACCCGAATGAGGACTATAAGTCATCAATATTATTTTCTATATAGCAGCCATTGACCAATAACACTTTGATATAATCGATCTATTTGTACTAGGTACCCATGGTGTTATCCGACGGTGTTATAGCATAAAGTGTTGTCAAAACGTATAACTTAACCCCAAAACACTCTCCCTCCATCACTCAAGTTATAGGACACCCCGGGCCCCACACTTAACCCAATAAACACACACACACATACACACACACATATATATATATACACACACACACAAAAAAAACCCCTATGGCTTGCTGGTAAATTTGGCAAATAGGTGGGTCGGGTTTGGGCCATGGGTCTTGATGGGTTTGGGTCTTCTAGAAGCATGGGTCTAAATGGATTGGGTCTGGGTTTAGATGGGTTTTGGTTCAATAGACATTTTTTTAAAGTAAAAGATGAATAAAGTGAAAAAAAAGTAAAAATAAAAAAATAAAAAAATTGACCCACTCGACCCGTTGGCTAATTATTATATAATTGCTCTTTCTATCAAATACCCAATTAGATCTATCTCTTATAAGATATTTACCCAACTAGACCCATGTTTAACCAATGGGTCTCAAAAGGGCAAATCGCATAAAAGTGTACTCAACTTATACTCAATTTTAATATAAGGTACTCCATTTTTTTTTCTTTCCAAATTTAGTGTATCCATCTTTTTTTAGTTGCAATGTTAGACGATTTATAGGTTACCAGGTCACTGCCACCATTCTTCACAAACCATCTCATGGCCTCATCTCCACAACCATCCATTTTCACTACCACACCATCTCACAACCCAAACCACATCACAACTTCACCATCTCACAACGTAAATATCTCCACAAGTCAAATCATCTCACGACCTGAACACCTCAGGAACCCGATCCACCTGAGAGCTGACGGCCGGAGAAGAAGAAGGCGTGCGGCGGCCGGTATGTTTTAACATTCAACAAAGTCACCTTAAACATCTTATAAAAACCAATGACTATCTATACTACATATAAAGGAAAAATGGTCAAAGTGGAAAAGTGGAAAAGTGGAAAAACTGAATTTTCAGTCAATCCCCATAATGCCCTTGTGTTTAGATATGGAAACTGCGTGTGAAATATGTATTTGGAAAGGAAAGTATTAAAACTATTTAAAGAGTATACTGAATTAAGGAAACTATCGGCTGTAATCGGCTGTGATGTAAAATGAAGAAAACAATTCATAAACAATTATCTCTTTAAACACATGAACAAGCTACCAGTGTTATCTCATTCACAACTAACAACACACACACAAAACACTCATCTCTTCCACCACCATACAAACACCCCCACTACCTGACACCACCACCACCACCCGACTCCACACCACCGAACATCACCACCAACAACCCCACGACCACAGCAGTAAAACCACCATGCATCGAAACACACACCTCCCCCCGAAGTTTCCACCACCATACATTCACGATCACAAAGAGACATCACCAAGACCATCGACCATCAAAAGTATTTTTGAAGTTTCGAGGTATTTTTTTAGCTTTTAATAGATCCATGTATATTTAACAAGTTTTGAAGGTTTTCTTTAATAGATCTTTAGTTTTATTTACAGATCTGAGTATTTATAGCATTTTTGGTTTTTCTTTACAGCAGTCGTGACCATAGCGCGCCACTGTCTTGCCGAAAATACTCGTCGCCGCCGAGCTTACCACCACAAGCAGATTACCATAAGCTATCATTGATGTTTTCTTTAACTTATTTAATAGATTTTTTTTTGGTGCAGATCTTATAGTAGCCGAAGTTATTTCACCGCCGTTGATCTTGCCGGGATATTTCTTGGCTGCCGCCGCCGCCGCTCTACCATCATCGGGAATCATGACTGTCGCCGGAAAAAATGGTTCTTTTTCAAAGTTTGCTATGCAAGTTTATGTTAAACTTTATTTTTTGTTTTATTGCGTAGATTTAATTTTTGCCTTTTGGAGCGTGAATTGTATTTATTTGGTAAATTTTGTTTTGCTAAATTGTACGTAAATGCATTGTGCAAGTTCTTGGCTACTTGGTTATATAACGTATTTGTTGGTAATTTTTTTTTATAATAAGTTGTATGTAAATTCGTTTTTTTAGTTCTTGGCTAATTGTGTTTGTCATCATCTATTACTCTGTTAGTTAAAGGCTAATTATAATATTGGCTACAAATTTTTTTGGAACATGCTTAATTTGTTTTTGTTTTAATAAGTGTATTATTATTATTATTATTATTATTATTATTATTATTATTATTATTATTATTATTATTATTATTATTATTATTATTATTATTACACACTATTATTCGTAGATAGATTTTTTGTGTGTTAGAAAAAGGTTTTTATTTTAGTTTTGTGGTTAGTTGGTATGAAAACACATAAAAGAAGAAAGTCAATTTCGAGAGACTCATTTGTTCTTGAAACAAAAATAATTAAAATTTTTAATATTGTAGATATCTCTTAATACTAAAAATTTAATTGATCTTGGGATGGGAACCTTATAATGGAACAATTAACTTTCACCATATACTAAAAAGTTAACTAATTTTGGGAGTTGGAAAACGACAATTAACTTTTACCAAAAAGTAACGGTGAACAACCAATATTGTCAATGAGCTAATATAAGTTAAATAAATATCTTAACAAATCTTCCAAACATTTTTATGCTATGAAAAAACTTTCGTAACAAGTTTTCTAAAGTCTATCGTTTTAAATTGTGCAAAAATCTTACTCCGTAATAAACTTTAATATGTCACTAAATAAGTTACTCACCAATCACTTTTAAGGAATGATTTATGGTATGAACATTGGATCAATGAGTTAATATAAAAAAAGCTAAACAAATATCTTAACAAATCTTCAATCATTTTAATATTGTGCAACAACTTATGTATCAAGTTTTCTAAACTGATTTTCTAACAAAGATAATTTTTTAAATTGTCTTAAACAAGTATCTATCTAACTTTGTAAACTTATAGCGTGTATTTTCAAAACAGGTAGTTTAAAAAAAAAGTTCTTAACGAATCATGTATTTTCAAACCCGCCGGGTTGACCCGGTGGGTTATTGACCCGTTTCTCGGCCGGAACGGTTCAACCGGTTGAACCACCCGGGTCGAATGGGGTTTCAAAACATTATTTTTAATACCCAAATCAATCCTCAAACTTTTATTATTTTTTTTATAACACAAACTATTTTTTATCACTAAAACATCTGTCGCTAGAAAATTCCGTTGCTATGCACGGATACTCTTCTAGTAATCCAAAGAAAAGGAAGAAAGAAAATAAACCTAGTGATTCCATATATAATATTTCTCATTCCTTTTGATTATTTTCTCTGTTTTGGTGAAAATGTTGGGATTATCCATTTCTCAGAAAACTTGCTTGTCATTGCTTTGCATTATGAATTTATGATAAAAAGAAAAACACAATAGAGGTCAAGCGGGTCATTTGGGTTGTTACCAGTTTATCTAAAATACGAATTAATCAGATGGGGCTTTAACAACAGGTAGGTTGTTTTGTCAAAAACATGTGATAAAGTGAAAACATGTTTTTCAACTCTAATTTTTCCAAATTAGAGTGAACAAAAAGTTTATGAACACCAAAAATGAAAACATGTGATTAAAAAAAAACTAGCCGAAAGTTGGTCGGAATTTGGTTAGAGAAGATGAAGAATAATAATCATTGTTACTCTGCAGTCTCCACACTCCTTTTAATACATATCATCTAATAAGAAAAAATCTCTCTCCCACGTTACTTTGAGGAAAAATTCTTAGGTTTTCTATGCTTATATAAAAACCTTTATTTTTCTTTTAAGCTTTGCACCTAATTCTCTTTATCTCTTTTCTTTTAAGTTTAGGTGGTGTTTGTTTTTTAAGAGGCTCTGAATCTGAATCTGAATCGCACATCTGAATCTGAATCTGAGGTGTAAATGTCTGAATCTGACCGCATCTGAATGGGGAAAAAAAACTCATGTTTGAACCGCACATTTGCTTGCTTGTATAAATTTTTTGTGTCAGCAAGAGGCAACAAGATGCATTCAGACACCCCTCTCAAGTATAGACCATTAAGATCTTACTGCCTCTGAACGGGAAGAAAAAAAATAAACGGTCTGAACGACCAAAATGTCTGACCGCGTCTGAACGTTTCAGATTAAGAGGCTGTTAAGAGTCTCTTAATGAAAAACAAACACCACCTTAGTTTAATTAATGTAGGTGATGTGTTTTTATGTTTTTAGTCGAAAACTTAATCTCAGATTCAAAGGTACAACATCATTTTATATATATATATATATATATATATATATATATATATATATATATATATATATATATATATATATATATATATATATATATATATATATATATATATATATATATATATATATATATATTCTTTATCTCTACTACTTTATAAAGATTACTACACACTCTCTTTTAAAACTTTTCAACACTCTCTCTCATAAAAGATTTCTCATACTAAATGACCATTTTACGCTTAATGAATTAATTAGTTTTTCTTTATTAGTCATTAACTTAAACATCTCAACTTAAAATACTATAATACCCTTAATAAAATAATTTACAACATAGACCAATCAACTCTTAACATAATTACACTATCCTTTTACATTAATTATTTTTACAATAATAACCACACCGCTACCACCCGTCACGGCACCACCACTACCGAACACCGCCGTCAACACCACGCTGCCGCTACCACCACCTCTGCCGTATTGCGCGGATAAAATGTTAGTTAATAAACAATCAAAAACAATATGGCGAGGCCACACTTTTACGGCCCAATAAGGCCCTAGAAATTTGTCCCGAGCATTGCATGTAAATAACAACATAACATACTGCTAGGGTTATCGCCTTTCTTATTCTCTCTCTCGCTATAATTTATCTCTCCCACTCTCACAAAAGCTAAACCAAGCAACCATGGAAGGAAAAGGTGCAGGAGGAGACCACGTTTGCTTTGCTGCGGGCTTCGGCGTTCGAGGTGGAGACCGTGGCCGCGGTGGAGACCGCCGCGATCCCGAGGAACAAGAATGGGTGCCGGTGACCAAACTTGGCCGGTTAGTGAAAGACCAGAAGATAACAAAACTAGAAGAAATCTACCTTGAGTCATTACCCCTCAAAGAACACGAAATTGTCGACAAAATCCTTCCGTCTCTAAAAGCTGAAGTAATCAGTGTTAAGCCTGTTGGTTCGAGCTTCGAGGTGGTTGTTGTTGTTGGGGACGGTGATGGTCATGTCGGTCTTGGTTTCAAGCGCTCTAAGGAAGTGGCGACTGCGATGAGGGGTGCGTTAATATTGGCTAAACTTTCGGTAGTTCCAGTCAAGAGAGGTTATTGGGGGAATAAGCTTGGGAAAGCACATACTGTGCCAACTAAGCTGACTGGGATATGGGTGGGGGTCAGGGTTTCCACTGTTTTGGTGAAGGCCCTTGTGCCGGCCTTTCCCACCCCTGGGAAAGGTCGGGGATTCGTTGCCAAAGGCGGGAGTTGGTCCTAAAAAAAAGCTGTTGGGCATTGGCTGGGATTGATTGATTGGGTGTGTTTTTACTTCATCTTTGTGTTGGTCTAATAAAGCCCACCCTTGGGAATTTCCCGGGCAAGGTCCTATTTTGGCTTAATCAACTTCATGCTTTGTTCTTGTTCTTGATTTATTAATCTATATATATATAACTATATTATATACTATTAACCTATTACTAACTATAATATATTACTAATATACTTATATTATCTATTTATTATACTATATATATATATATATATATATATATATATATGTACATGTATGTATAGCTGTTTAGATATGCTTGTTTTGATGATAGTTGTTTATATATGCTGGAATTGAATCAATGAATAGGGGGGCTTGTATTGGAATAATTGATTTATATGAATTTTGAAATGTTTGAAGCAAGCTGCTGTATTAACTTGTTGATTTTCAGCCATGTTGCTTATCAGTCATAACCTTACCTGAATTTAAGATGTTAGATTTGTATTAGCATGGTGCTTATTGACCATAGCCTAACCCGGAATACAGTAATAAGTTTTCAAAGTTAGCTAAACTGAAGACCCCTTTGTCTCAAAATATGAATAGATTCATTAGGAATTTCGCTTGACCTTTGATTTTGGTACCCTTTTTTTTTTGTTATCGGCTTAATCTTGATTTTGTTTTGTCGGTTTTTTTCTTTCGCTGCTTAGCCTTGCTTTTTGTTCGGGTGTTTTTCTTGGGTGTTAGGCTTTTAGGCGCCCCTTGGTTGCCTTGCCCCTTGCGTTAGTTTGGTACCTTGTTTTTCTGCTTTGCCTTTGTTTTAGGCCCCTTGCGTTGCTTAGCCTTGCTTTTTGTTGCTCCCTAGGTTGTCTGCTTTTATTGCTTTGCTTTGCCTGCTTTTCTTGCTTTGCTTTGCCTGCTTTTTCTTGCTTTGTCTTGCCGTAGCTATAGGCCCCGTGCGTTTTTGCTCGTGTTTCGTGCTTTGGTTTGCCTGCTTTTGCTTGCTGCTTACTGTTGTTTTGCTTCTTTTGCTGTTCCCTATCACCCGCACACCTGCACTTGCCGGAGGTCTCATTGGAAGCAGTCTCTCTATTCCTAGGTGTTTCCTGGGGTAGGGGTAGGATCTGTCTACATTCTACCTCCCCCATACCCTGCTCCGGCGGGATTGGGTATGTTGTTGTTGTTGGTTTTTTTCTTTCGTGCTGATCTTGAATGGTTCTCACTTCATTTTTTTTTAATTTTTTTTTAATTTTTTTATTTTATTTTATTTATTATTATTATTATTTTTTTTACTTCCAAATGTAAGTTTATGCTTACAGTATGTTTGTGTGGGCTCTTATACATGGACACAGGTTATCACGGATGTACATAAATCGCTTTAATTTAATGTTATGTTGAATTGCAGGCAACCTTTGACTGCCTCCTCAAGACCCACTGTTTTGTGTCCCCTGATCTATGCAAGAAGACTAGATTCTTAACGTCCCCATTGCAGGAATGCACGGATGTTGAGTCACAGGTATATGATTATTGACTTAAAATAGTTTTGGTCTCAATTCTATATGATTGATCATCATTCTGGTGTTACTTGATCTCTTGGCTGTTAAATTAAATGATTAAGTATGCAAGTATCTTTTTAAAGTTATTCTGATGTGAATTCTTGCGTAGATTGTTGATTGAATCTCGTAATGCAGGGATGAAATTACGTGTTTCATCCCTGGGTCTGAAATTCCGTTAACAAGTTTGGTCCACGACCCAAACGGGCGTTAAAAATGTAGTCACATGACCCGCATATCGAGGGTATATAATGGTCATTTCAAATATCACTTGGACCAAAAGTGTAATTAACTTTTATTTTATTTATTATTACTTGAATTTAGTTTCCCAACTTAGCATCATCATCAACCAAATAAATCATCTTCTCCTAAAAATTTTTTAAGCACTAAATCACTTTAAAATCTTACTCAAAACACAAACTTAAAATCATATACATGCTTTCATATTTTTGTGTAACCAATTAACCTTTATGTCAACGAAAAAGAGATGAGATTTTCTCTAAACATAAGACAAAAAAAACAGAGGCCATATGGTCACAAAAGTTGTTAATAGCCCAGCTACATTGTTTCTCTATTATATCAATCACAAAAGTGTGCAGGTCATGTGACCACTTTTTTAACGTCTATTTGGGTTGTGACGGAATTCCAAACTCAATGATGAAACACGTAATTTTGTGGTTCCAAGGATGGTCTGTTAAAGTTGGTACAAACCACAGAGACGAAAAGTGTAATTAGCATGTTGGTAGGGTAATTCGATTCGTTAAAACGAGCGGGGTAGCCCGCGCGTTGCCGCGGGAGCGCTTTGCGGGGGTATTTTTTTTTCCCTCCTTTTTTTTTTTTTTTGCCTATTGTTGGTATAAACTTTGCATCCCAAAGTTCGAAAACAATAACAAAGGTAAAATATATAAGGCAAACATTTATAGTTGGTAACAAAATATGTTAAACTTATTCAACTTACAAAGAAAATCTGACCATCAACATAAACATACTTACAAAGTTTAAACGCATATATACATTCAAAGCTAACACAGTTGACATACATGTAAGTTGTTCAAATACTTCGTTTAGCATATCCAACTTTAGTCAAATACAACAGCAATCTGAGCCTTCTAATGAGAGGCACCAACAGATTCTCTTTAGCTTAATCTGATTTAGTCTTCAAACTGGGTAAAATTCCATTAGAAGAATGTGCAAATGTTCTTACCTTCTTTTGGGGACGGTTATTATCAATTCCTATGCTAAATCCTGTTATTGGAGATTGTATCCTGTAAAGTTGAGACCAAGAAAATATATAGCTGAGGGCGTATTCAATATACAGCTTATTAAAATGATGAGATTTTTTTTAAAAAAAAAAAAGTGTGACCACACATTATCTTGGCCTAGTGGATTCGGGAGATGATGTAGCAAAAGTAAGCTTATATCTTTGACCAAACAGGCATGTGAAACCAGAAAAAAAGAAATACATAAACTAAGAATCACTGTTTCATAGTCTGGTCAATCTTTTTTACTTTTCCCCGACATTAATTATAATGATTATAGTAACGTTACATTTTTCTGAATAGAATCTAATATATATGAAAACAAATAAAAATATTCACCGAAGTTTTAGGTGTATTATAGTCATACTGATGAGGTATTTGTTCATGTTTAAAACTGATATTTCTTGACTGTAATGAATTTCCAATGTGGTAATCAGCATTTTTTTTAATTAAAAGATGTTAAAAGTCATATTGATTTTAACATCCTAATTCAACCTAAAAGTGAAATTTGAGCTCGCTTCCTTAATAGGCAGGGAGTGGTTCACGGAATGAAGATAAAGAAGGTAAGATGTGTTACCTGCATAGATGTAAAAGAATGAGCATCTCTGGCCTTCGTAATCAATCTTCTTGAAAGCATCATTCTCATTTTACCTTCAACCTAATTCCTCTCATGCTTCCTATTTGACACCTACATACAGTCAAATTTCCAGTTGATTAAAAGAGTGAGAAACGAAATAATTTGCAACAGCCTGAAACACTATTTTCTTAACATAAATAACGAATTTCAGGTCTAAAAATAAAATTGTTCTAAATATACTTATGAAAACAGGAAATTACCAGAGCACAGCTTCCTATTTGACACCTACATACAGTCAAATTTCCAGTTGATTAAAAGAGTGAGAAACGAAATAATTTGCAACAGCCTGAAACACTATTTTCTTAACATAAATAACGAATTTCAGGTCTAACAATAAACTTGTTCTAAATATACTTATGAAAACAGGAAATTACCAGAGCACAGCTAACGTAATTTTGAAAATAGGAAAAGATTAAGGGGGTATATGCACGAAAGAGGGACCTTATTGTACAAAAGCATGCATTTTGTGACAGATTAAGTTTTCAAAAGAGAAAGAGTTGCATTAGGCTACAGATATGCACATACGATCACCCAGATGTTATTATATTGCATCAGATAAATACACACCCATACCCTGCCCCGGCGGGATTGGGTTTTTTGTCGTTGTTTATCAAATAAATACACAAAATATATATAAGAAATAACATAATTGTGAAATAAGCAACTCGAAACTTCAAATTTCTGCAATGCTTAGTTTAAGTAGCTTAGAAGTACTTATTTATAAGCAGAAGCTGAACAATTAACTAACTTAAATACCAACTTAAAAAGTCGAAAAACATTACCCTGATCAAGCGCATTCGGCACAACCTTAGTGCATCCTCCCATCTCGCCCTTCGTCAACTGAGCCTGCAAAACTGACAACGCATCATTAAATTCACCAAAAAAACCTCCCAAGAAAAACACAGTTAAACACATGAGGCAAAAATATCTTAGTGTGCGCTTGTTGAAAGCACAACATATCGCGCATATGGTTCAAATATCAGTAACTAATTAAAGAATTTTTTCCCAACTGAAAAATTTTTAATTTTTACTTAAACAATGTCGAGGAAGTTCGACGTATTTTCGTAGTTCGGTTTTGTTATATTTCGTCTCACATGATTAAACGGGTCAAATATGAAATTAGGTATGAATTAAAAAATCAAGAAAAAAAGTGTTTTGACTGTTTAGTCAATCCAATCCATTAGGATTTAGGGCCAACACAAAAATGACACGTTCCGTTACCCAACCCGTCCATTTTGCATCATGTAAACTGTAAGCTGGAATTTACGGGCTTATGCTATATAAGGTAAATGAAGCAGATATGGACAAACATAAGCTTTAACAGGTGCTGCCCACGACAGTTTTTAATATACCTTTATGTTGACGATTCGAAACTGTATATGCTGAATTACTTTGACTATATCTAAATGTGGTTGTTGCATTAGACCTTTAAATGGCCCACTTTATGGTCCAGAGTAAAAATAAGTTAAATGGTTACAAATAAGCTTATAAAATACCTTATACTTTTGCCAACAAAGAGGTTCCATCTGTCTTGACCTCTGCCGTTGTGCACCCAACTGACGTATACAACATAAGCAGTCTGTGTTGCGTTTATCAACTGCTGTTGCATTAATCTGTAGTTTTATATAATATTAAGAACCAAGTAAAATAACTATTATAAATGAAGGAAATCGATTGATACATAAAATGGGATAGTGAGTACGTCGTGAAACTGCATGATACATTCTGACATCGCGACAACTGATCCATGCTATTGGTAAGCCCCTATAGCTCAAGATCTGTAGCCTTGGTCTGTAACAACCAACAACATATAACACACAATATCATATCAGATTGCGTAAAGGGGTGTTTAGCAATGCGTTTTTTAGAGTGATTATAGGATAGAAAATAATCAGAAGATTTGTTTAGAATAGTTTCAATATCTTTTATATGTCTTATACTGATGCAATCATATTTTTTCATCAGAATGTCGAATATATCATGATAGTTAGGAAGTAATAATAAAGCAAGTAAATTAGAATCATACCTTGTTCCTCATGTCATAGACATGGGCTTCCACCACATTCTTTTCGTTCTTGGTTTCTTCCGTAACATGATTCTGCAGCAGCATGCGAAACTCCTTTCCACTGGTTGCTGCACATTTGCAGGTAGCATTACCCCATAAGCCACCTCTAATACATGTATGTTTGATTTTTTGACCTCCTTCTTGGGAGCTGCCCCCTACATAGCAAGATAAGCAACATAATTACTATTGTTCACAACAATCATAATAATATAAGAATTACTAAAATCAAGGATAACTGTAATCGCTCTAATTCAATTTAGAAAGACTACGCGGGGTGTTTGGATTAACTTAATTTCCGGACTTATGGCCTTATTTCAATTGGAAAAATCTTATAAGCCTACTTATTTTTTGGCTCCAGAGCGTATCAAGTTGAGTTAATGGATCTAAATAAGCCATAAGCTTTTTATGATTTTTCATAAGCCCGAATAATAAGCTAATTTAAACATCGCTTTTACAGAACCACTTGAGACACCAAGAAAACTAATTGAAAAGTAACTCCTATTCATTTACTCCCTCTGCAATGCGCGAATTTCTTTTACTTGCTCGTTTCACTTTAATGTGTAATTGCTATCATATAAACTGAACAATCGATTATTAGTATACCTGCTGACCTCGCTTGTAATAAGCGTCATAATAACCGGCTGAAAGGGCATATCTCCCCGTGAAAATCCTCCTTTTTACCTGTAAAATATATAAATATTAGTTTTCTTTTTATGACCAAGCTTATTAGAGTCGGTCCCAAAACTAAAATTTTCGGTACAATTTTCACTTAGACATTTCAACAAACATTTGGCGTGTAACCAATTTCTTTTACAAAAACATCAAATTACATAAAGCTCTAAACTTTTGAATACCCTTTATGACAAATCTGAACTTTTTTGAACCAATAAATAATAATAAAACCCTAATTTGATAATCAGTTTTTTGTTAGCTTACCTTTCTTTACGTTTCTCGATGTTCTTTACCATCCATCTAAGACTGTAACTCAAACCAATATAATAACCTTCAACAACTTGATCAAACACAACGTGTGATTCGCAGTGTGTTTTTATGATGTGGGTGTTTTTTTGATAAGGAAGATCAAAGGTTCTGGAAAGTGGTGGAAACCGGAGAGACTCGGTGTGTGTTTTTTTGTTATTAATAATAGTGGATTATAGAAGAGAATGCAGGAAAAGAGTATTACAGAAGTATAACGGACTCCAACAGTGGCCAAAACGGGAATTTTTCTAATGAACAGTGGTTCAAATAGTGCCAAAACGGAACGGAGCTACAGTGTCATTTGTACTTGCACCAATAATAATTCGAAACATATGTACCTGTTAAGTACACTGTACAGTAACCATTTGTACATATTCATTCTCAGCCACATTTTGGCCCTTAACCATTCCGTAATTACAATGTTAATTTTGTACTTTAAACGGCCCAAAAAAGTGGGTTTTAGTATATAGAATAATCTCTCTTTTCACATAGGTTTGTGATGTCCATTGGTACATACAACAGATACGTCTCATGAACTCAACCTGCTCATAATATAGATAACAGTTACACCAAAAACCACTCGTCTCACACACACACACATCTCTCTCCTAAAACTGTCATCCTCTATCCTTTTCATCTCTTCCTCACCAGGGACGGAGCCAGCTTATGCATTGGGTTCGCCAAGGCCCACCCAAAAAGAATTTTGGTTATTAGTATCTTGCATGTAAATTGCATATCTTTAGTCTCACAGTCTCATTTATCTACTTTTGGCCCATCCTAAGATAAAAAAATATATACCTCATCCAACTATTTTGGACCCATTCAACTTGACATTGGAGACTTAGGTATTTTAGTATTGCTAATTATTCATCTACACCCTTTATTTTATGGATATGTTATTTGGTTTCATGTATAACATTATATCACTATTTTCACTTGTTGTGTATCGAAAGTTTTGGTTGGTTAATGTTTACTACTGTTAGTTTATACTATTATTAACAATATTTCTTAACATCATGATCGACAAGTTATATTGACTAAGAAGTCAATTTATAAAAATCAATGGGTATTGTACTCTTTGATATTAATACATGTTAGTAATAAGGTTGCACGATTAATGTATTTATTTTCTTGAACTTCTATTTTTGTATCGGCCCACCCGAGCGAAGAATCCTGGCTTCGTCACTGTTCCTCACCCCAAACCCTAGCCGCCCCTAATTGTTCATCACCATCAGGTACGGTTTATACAACCAACCACCATTGAATATTTGTCACACAACCTATTCTGAATATTGGATCTCACAAAAAAAAAAAAAAAAAAACCCCAGCAGCCATCGAATGTTCGTTTCAAATCATGTAAGATTTTTCCTAATTGAATTGATATACATATTTGGAGAAGAACACCATTTCTTGTGATTATGTTGAATTTTATATACTGTCAAGATTTCTAAAATTGATTTGCTTTTAATTGTTAAGTGATTTCTTTTTTATTTATAACTCTACAAAATCTATGCTTAATTTCTACTTATCACATTAGTTTAATGAATAGCTATATGGGGGAATTTCTGTCACATGTAGTATCGGTGGTGTTTTTTGTTTTTTTTTTTTTTTTTTTTTTTTATTATTATTATTTTTTTCATGAAATTGCTTAAGGATCCAACAATTTTAAATGATGATGAAAATTCTATATTATATGTTCGGTTTTTTGTTTGACTGCAGTTATTAAACTGTAATATAATAAGTAATATAAAGGTTGCACATGTTCTTGTTTGACTGTAGTTATTAAATTGTAATATACTAAGTAATATAAAGGTTGTTCATGGTTTTGAATCTGCTAGAATTGATTTTCGTATTGCACATGGTTTTGTATTTTTAGAGCCCATCATGCATATGTTTTTTTAGGTAAAATAATCCTCTGCGATTTCTTTCATATCCGATCCAAGTTCTAATTTTGTTAAAGGTTGTATAAACATTTGTGATTGTATGCTTATGTCATATATATGTTTCAAGTACATTTAAAAAAGTTAATGGTTTTAGATCGAAATAAATGGTTAGATTCTCAAGCAATATGTTTGAGGTTATTTTTTTTAATCTTGTAGGGGTTTAGTCACCATTTTTTTTTGCTTCGTATGATTTAAAGTGTGCAAAACATATATGCACATAAGGTTGGTACGTATGATTTTTGATCTTGTAGGTTGATTTAAATTGTGCCAAACATGTATGTTCAAAACATATATATTTTAATTAGTGGGATCTAATTAATGAAAACCATATATGTTTGAGAACATTATGTTTTTAAACATGTATGTTCTGTTCAAAACATGTATGTTTTTAAACATGTATGTTTTGTTCAAAACATGTATGTTTTAAAACAGGTATGTTTTAGAAAATGATTACTTATAAACGGAATGCTTAAAATATCTATGTTTTAATAAAATTATTGTTGCTAATTTTTATACTTTTCTTTGTATCAGGTGTAATTACAAGAATGTTCACGGCTACGGGTGTGCATATATGTCCGACATTTGAAAAATTATTGACGGCTACTCGTGCGCATATGTCCATTTGTGTTGAATATTATAAGTGCTCACGTGTATAGATCGATTAGAATCATGTTTTTATACTTTTTGAAATTTATATTTTAATTGTATTTCAATCGATATCGAAGTTTGTATTTAACATTTATGTTATTGGTGTGTTATAAATTTCATTATATTAATGAACCTATATGCACCTTGAAAGGGGAAAAAAAACATGTATGCACTTTGACTAATTGAAAACATGTATGCACCTTGACTATTTGGGGAAAAAAACATGCGTGCACTTTAAGATTTCAAAAAAATAATGATTAGGTATAAAAAACATGTATGCACCATAACTATTTGAAAATATGTTTAAAAAAAAAAAAAAAAAAAAAAATCCGAATTTTTAGATCTATAAAAAAGGGGAANTGCATCTTGAGAACAGTGATAGGACTTCACTTTGAAGCAGCAAACCTACTTGTTTTAGGCCTTTACTTTGAAGATAGTAACCTGCATTGCGATAACTGTTTGTTTTATGCTCAGTTTTTACTTGCCCGGTTTGTGCTTTTGCTCGTTTTCTTGTTGTTAGTTGTCTATTGCTTGCTTTCTTAGATTAAGATAAATGCTCAGTTTATACTTGATTCTGTCAGGATTTGTATGCTCTATTTAGCTAGTTTATAGTTGTTTGTTACTGCACAAAAGCTGAACGCAAATGGTTGAGTATATATATTCATCAAAATCAAAATAATTAATGATGCATGTTTGATGAAGTCGACCTGATGCAATAGGCTGTTTGTAACTTTTATCTTTTCAAATGTGATTATGTCGTTGCTGTTATGCATGTAACTTTTATCTTTTCAAATGTAACTTTTCTTTTTTGTGTGTGTTTTACTGATATGCATATTAGTTTGATGCCCGTGTTCTTTGGTTTCATTCTTATCTAGACATTAGTTTGACCAAAATTTGAAGTATGTCCTCCAATTCATTATTCATTTTATGTTAGGTCTTGTTTAAGAAGAGGGGCTAAAGAGGTAAAATGTGTGTTTCATGATTAGTCGTTCTTTTAATTTGGGAAAAGTAAAATTAAGATTTGTAGTAGCAGTAAAGGATGCAGTATGATTGTTTTAGAGTTTTTAGTTTGCTTGAAAATTTGTTCATTTTTCCTCATCTACTTTTTGACTTTTCAGGTCTGATTATATGAGCAAAGTCATTAGCAAGGTGGGAAAGAACAGGGCCTTGTTCCTTTTGTTGGAATTGATTTATGGTTAGATATATTATATGTACCAGTTAAAGATATTTATAAACGTTTGTATTGTGGATTACTAGTTATAATACCTGTGCACGCACAGGGTTTTTAAATTTTTTTTAATTATGTATTATTATCGATTAAAAAATGAATCACTATGTTTCAAATGATTTACTTTGTGGACTAAATAAAAACCACATGTATATATGTTATAATCTACCTATTATTTTAGAAGAATGCTTTTGGATTAAAAATAATATTTTATTATTCAAGCAAAATTACATGATGATACTTGACTTGCATAAGATGTTAGTGATATATGCTTTTAGTTTTGCAAACCCGTACTATCAATTTACGATGTGTTTGTAATGTGGTATTTTTTTTACCTATATTTTCGTTAAATATGTAGCATATTTAGATATCTTAATGGTAGAATACGTTTATGTATAATGTATAAGAATAAATTTTCTCTGAGACCGAACTATATAAGGAAATTATTATTACTTGTGTAAGTAGATTATAGATGCATGGAAAAAATGACAAAGAGTACATTCACAAGTCTTTTAGGATTGTTTGAATCCTGACCGACCTTTTCACTTTAGTGCAACTTTCTTCATAATTGGCCTAAATCATCAAGGTAAAAGACACCCATATTTTCGACCGTTGGTTGACACCCATATTTTAGTTCTGTTGAGTTATCTTTCGGATTCTATTCAGAAGCAAAAAGTGGTTAACACATAAATCATAAGTACAGAAGAATGGTTGTATCTCACATCTGTGATTACCAACTCAATAACATTATCGCATTATAGTAACGTAATAACCTGATAATTCTTATTTACATACTTTTAATTTCTTAACAACAGCCAACTATTACGTTTTTATTTTATTTTATTTTATTTTATTTAGGAGGTGATTGTTATCAAATAAGGATTGTGATGCGTACATTTTTTTTTAATTTAAGGAGAACACCTTCTAAATTAAACAATGACTATTTAACCCATGTGTTTGTTTGCATTTTTTTTTAAATAATTAGCTTTGTATAACGTTTTTAACTGACAGATATGTTGAGGTTGAGGTTGAGTTGTTGTTTAACTTTAACTATTTGATATCATGTTATACAAAATGTGCGAGTTTAGTAGCACATAATGAGCGTTGATAAAGTTAAAATATGCTTCATAAAGTTTTTAAAATGTTTTTATGGATATCCATACGTAAATGTCAAATAAAAATTTTATGAGTCGTTATAAGTAGAATCGCGTATATTTATTTTTATATCACACTAACACGTGCTTACCATTTGATATTTATATTTCCGTTACTAATAATTTAGCCGTATTTAATATTCAAACCCGTATACGTATAAATTAAACTTTTAAATAGAATAACATGAGTCCTCATTTAAAAAAATATTCTAGAAAAGTCTAAAACTAACATTATTTAAAAAAAATATTTAACATATACCAAATTTAGTAATTTTGTTGGATGAAAGTCTAAAAACTAATAATAATACTCATGTAATTTTAAACAAAGTTAATATTATAAAGTGTAAGGGGTTATTTGTTTTTTTTCTAAAGTTATTAAAAAATATGGAAACTTGTAATTTTACACTTAGCTCTATATAATTTATTAAAATTCAACCACCAATGTTTTATTAATTACTTCCTCTTTTTTTAAGTTTTTGTTTCATAAATTTGACACCTATAATTTTTATGCATTTTTTTCTTAACCAAATTTCTCCACCAAATTTATTAAGTTTGACCAAAATCAATTTAATTTTGACTTTCTATTCACCAATCATATTGCTTGATTTCGCCTACGTGGCAAAATCGAGCTCTCCTATTGGCCTAATTTTTTTTTTCAATAAGAAAGGATTTGCAAAAACACTCCGAAATGATGTAATTCTTTTATTATATAAAAGATTATCGTTCGTTATCCTTATGTATTAATTAAGACTTTTATGAACTTTCGTATCGTTGATGATTTTGTTAAAGTGTTTAGACTTAAACCTATATCTAATGTATGTTAACAGGTTCTTATCGGGTTTCTTAACATGTTAATTTTTGTGTCGATATATGTCCTATAAAGATGATATGATATCTAGGGTAATTTTCACCCTTAGATGAAAATCAACGGTCAAGATTCTAAACCAGCTGCCTAGCGCAATACAAGGTTAAATGTATTTTCATATCATCGCTAAAAAAAATATATTAGGGTGCGTTTGGTTCGCTCTTTTGGGTGGGTATCACAAAAAGAAGAAACAAAAACCTTGTTTGGTTGGTTTTGGGCCCACCACTTTGGGAATCAAGGAATGAGATTTCATTCCACCCAAATTTGGTGGGTGTCTCCCCAATCCATCCAATCAAAATTTTTTTTTATTTGATAAAATTTTTTCAACCACACATTATTTATTCTTTTTCTTATTTTATGATTTTTTTCAACCACAAATTATATATAATAATATATTTTCTCTCTCCTACTTTTTTCTCAGGGCCCGTTTGGTTTGTAGGTGGGTTTAGAATTGGATTTGGATTTAGGAATGGTTTGAAAGATTTGGGAAAGGTTTGAGAAAAAAATATGGGAGAGAAAATATATTATAAAAAATATTTTAATAGTATTAATTATTTTATATAATAATTTTTTAATAAAAAATATTATTAATTAAAATAAATATAGAAAAAGATGATAGTAGAAGGGTAAATGGGCCCACTAAAAATATTAATACCCGCCAAACCCATCAACACCCCTATCTTTCAATCTATCACTTTTGAATCCATTCCTTCTCTAAATTTATACAACCAAACAATCTTTAAGTGTCACATCACTTCAAAACCCATTCCACACCCCCCAACCAAACGGGCCCTCAAATCTTTCCCACATCTTTCAAACCTTTCCCAAATCCAAATTCAATTCCATTCCCACTTGCGAACCAAACGCACCCTTAATTATTATAGTACTTTGCATAAGAGCAGACGACATGTCGACATGTATAAAAAATAATAAATAAACTTTCCTTATTTTAAATTAAAGATAATGCAATGAATGGGTCGTGAGATGGCAACATCTATCTAGAATAATGGATTACCAGCTATTATGCGTTTGCCATGTAACCCAACTTTTTAGCCCCAACTAATAGTAACAAAACCTAATCCAACCACTTCATCATATTCTTCATCAACACATCTCACCAGTTTCTTTGATCTCAATCCAACCATCCTCATCATCAAATCAAAACCTTTTTCTTGCAATCACTCACAAAGCCTTGCAGACAACAGACTCAGTGATATCACTGAGTCTGTTGTCTGCAAGGCTTTCAGTTTCAATCACCCTTTTTAGATCTTCTGAAAACTGGATCAATTTCATTAGATATTAAAGACCTCAAGATGTTGAATCTATCTTATAATAATTTATCAGGTACCATTGTTATACCTTAGTGGCAAGGCATAATACCATATTCATTAAGTTCCTTGGGAGGATTGCAGGTATTCTGACATTTTTCAAAATAATTTTTCGTACACAAATGGGTTTTCCTTAGGATTTTTGAACTTATCTTTTATTGACTTTGAGGGTGAAGTGCCGGGTGTAGGAGTGTTTGCTAATGCTAGTGCATTTTCGGTTTTGGGGAACAGTAGGCTCTGTGGTGGTTTAGTTACACTTGAGTTACCCAAGTGCAAGGAAAGGGTAGTAAGAAAAGAAAAAAGAAAAA